>CACVKI010142825.1:0-105440 GCA_902732785.1 Trichogramma evanescens | reverse complement strand
AAAATTGTTTAATATCTCCGGAACCGATCGACAGAAGTTGATCTTTCTTTTTTTAATTAGTACGAGCATTGAATTTGAATTAGTTATAACTTGTTAACAACCTATAATTTGCTTAAATAAATTGTTTATAACGAATAATTTCATCAAAAATGATATTTTTAACTTTTTTTCATTACCGAACAATGATGAATTTTATTAATGCACTATCGATTAATTTTTACTATTCCAATCAATAGGTTGGAAAGTATAAGTCTTGCTTTATAATTTGACTCTTATAGAAAAAGGTTTTAATTTGTTCATACGTGTAGAATGACCTCAGACAAGCTCTACGTGTAGGTCAATTGATATTTGAGCATTAATTAGTCCTTCCTTTAGAAAATCAATAAACTCCCTACAAAATGATATTTTCGACCGTTTTTCGATGATAAATAAAAATCTACAACAAATTTTCTATATCTTTTATGTACATATCATTTCTAAGCATCTTTTACTTACGAAACAAATGTAAAATATCTATCGCAACGACTGTCCTGAACTATATCTAATTTCCCTGGGCTAATTTAACAAATAAAAAGTACAGTAACAAGTAACATAGTAAGAGATTGTTATTTTCAACTTGATGAAAAACATTTAATGGTTTGCATACCTCGCGTAAAAAACAATAAATATATTATGTTCATGTCGAATCGTAATTAAATTATTTATAATGCATAATAACCGAAAAAGCATAATAGGTTTGGTTTAGATATAATAAGTTACTCGAATGAAAAAAAATTAAGAGTCGTAAAACTGAGGTTATGTTCGCAACTAAAAAATTTATCGCTATAGATTTAGATAGTAATAAAAAAACGTATCCTCACCTGCTGCTCACATTTTGGACAACCTTTGGCTATAGTCTTTGTTTTGGCCATCTTTCACCAATAAAAAATAAGCCTTGTAGTTTTAAAAAATCACGATATTGGCCAAGAACGAAGTATATTAATTTTTGATCACACTGAAACAACAAACAAGAAACAACTGAACAACTGAGTTGTGTATCCAACCAAACCCAATCTAGTACTAATATATATTAGATATAGAAATTGATACACATTACACACTACGTCCGACAGTACTCACAAGAGTAGCTACTTCATATGAATTGGAGGGGGAAATATAAAGAGCACGCATGAGTGCATGAAGATGGAAATGGATGCGCGCGCAATGCAATGATCAGCTCATTATTAATAGTGCGCCGAGGGGGTTTACGTGGTCGATTGAGGTCCACACAAACGAATAATGGTTTCTGACGTATTTTGGCCTGATGCATTTAACTATGAAACTCGTTTTTTTGAAAACTTGTTTAAAAAAAGTTATTAAGATGAGAAACGAGTGAATGACGATTTGAGGTCCGAGGAGTACGCAGATACATTCTATGACAGTCTATTCTCCATTATCGATTAAATTCAAGTGATGTGGATCATTGAGAATTTTGACTGCGTGCGTGTGACTATGTGACTATGAAATGAAATGAATGGATGTTCATCGTCGCGGCCTTACCTTTAATTGAAGTTGAACGTCACGACGAAGTCCGTGTCGAGTCTAGGCGTCGAGCTGGCCTCAAAATTGTAACCGTTACCCAGTATATTGGAACGTATACTGAACATCGAGGATGATCGGCTCACCCCGTCGTCGTCGTCCG
The DNA here is from genome assembly GCA_902732785.1 of Trichogramma evanescens. Classification (NCBI taxonomy): domain Eukaryota; kingdom Metazoa; phylum Arthropoda; class Insecta; order Hymenoptera; family Trichogrammatidae; genus Trichogramma; species Trichogramma evanescens. The sequence continues at coordinate 103,759 of CACVKI010142825.1, read as the reverse complement.
TGGCGAAGTTCCCGGCCCAGCGACCGGGCCGCGACGAGCTCGAGCCTAGACGATGCTGATTGTGCAGGCCGAGCGCCTGCTTCGTCACGTTGATGAAGCGCTTGACGATTCCCATCTCTCGAAGATTTCTTTCATTAATGAACCGGCGCTAGCGTGGATTACAATCGAGGTTCTATTGATTTCCAATCGAAGTATACCGAGCGTTTTCACGAATAAATAAAAAAGTAGTCGATAGTATACAGTTGGCAAAAACGACTCGCGCGCAATACAGTAAGCGATGGTGCTCCGATTTGCATCGACGATCGAATGAAGATAGTTCGAATGGTACTAGGAGAAAGTGTCGATGCTCTGCGATCTTATCAATTGATCCTTGATTTTAACTTCTGGGAAAGGTCGACGATCGCTATGACGTGTGCTTTGTGTGTCCGGACTAAGTGTTGACATTGTACGAGTAGGCATCGAGCGTAATAGCACGTGTCGGTAGTCGAAGGCACACAAATAAACAAGTCCTCATCGCGCAACGTTACCTAACTACGATTTCGAGTCATGTACTTACATGTGTGTACGCGGACAACGATACACAAACACAATATAGAATAACTACAATTTAACAGTCGTTCAATTTTAACTTGATGCCAAGTAAATCTCTTCGATACTATTACGATGGACGCTCAGAAACCAGAGGTAAATGAAAATTATGTATGGATGTCCATGTATTTCACTCCGACATGCTAAAGTTCTACACTCCGACTTGCTTGTTTGCTTTCTTATTCCAAAACTTTGTTTACCAAATGCACTTGAAGTTAAATCGTATCTGTAAAATGCTGTGTGCGCCGACAGTTTCGCACGAGCAAAGTGCATACGAAATTCGCGCCACCCCCTTCGAGACAGGGGGACAAGAGCGCGGAGAGGTGGAGGAAGAGGTTAACCTCAATTGTACGAAACGTCAAAATATCGGAGACGTCATAATATAAAAGCTCTGATCTCGAAATTTGACGAATGTCGAACGTTAGAGCGAACTTTTTGTGAATTCTCGTTGCAGTAATAACTCGAGTGCCAAGGTAAAGGCTTCTTTTCTGCACAATAACAGTGGTGTGAATTTGCCATGCAGTTTTTATCGAGCCATATAGAACAAAGAGCGAAGCTATATCGTCCTCGATATATACCTCATGAATCTAATTTATAACGCTAACATAATCATTATGCATCAGTATCTTTGAAGGGTATTTATTTATATCGCGATCGATTTTCAGATGGCTCTTACCTTCCAGCAAATAATACTCGACGCTGGCAAGCTCGTTAACGATTTAACCCAGCAGGAGAACACAGCTGATGTTCTCATCTGCGAGATACAATCCGTGTGCAATCAAATTGACAGCATGAAGCAGGTGAGCTTTCAAATTTTTATGATGTAGCTCAGAGTATTTTTTTAACGCACTAAACAACTCCTTCAACGAATTATTGGCAATTCATAGTTTTGGTTTCAAACATTTTAATGTATAAAGAATAGGAAAAATATTGGAGTAAACGTTTGTATTTTTCTAACATATATTGTGTAAGATTTAATTACTCTTTACTTTTTCAGTACCAGGAAGATCTCGAGACTTTGAACTCTCAAGCGAGTAACCAAAAACGCCAAGAAATCATCGCTGGCTTTCAAAAGGGAAATAATAATTACTTCAGAGAACTGCGAGCAGAAAATAAAGATTTGCGCCTGGCATTGGAAGATTATCAAAAAGCAATGGAGCAGATTATGTCTAAATACAGACAGCAAACTGCTTACTTTTTAAAGCAAACTAAACAAAATTATACTGCCTTACCTAATTCATGCCCTGTAAATAGTCAAAATAAGTGTTTACAAGTAAGCTCTTTAATTTTTATCCAAATGTTTTTTATTATAAAGGTCACAGGTTTAAAATTATTTTTGAATTCAGGTTATTGCTGCACAAGCGGATAAAATCAATGAGATGGCTTCAGTTATGAGAAGAGCATCAGAAATGGGAGAAGAAATGGAAATGAGTCATATAGAAATGTTATCACAACTAAAACTAGAAAATGAAGAACTTCGAGGACTTCTTGAAATTAGTAACCAGTATTACCATCCAAAACTTCAAAATGATATTGACAACAAAAATGGACACAAATGTTGCAAAGACATTCAAACGTGTAGTAAACTAGTGCAAACCGAGCCAAATATTGTGGTAAAACAAGACGATGTTAATCTCGACCCATGTGATACATCTGATGCATCCACAGTGTCTGAACCAGAATATCCCAACAAAGATTACGAGGTATATGATTCCATATTTGGAGTAAAGTGGACGAAAGAAGAAAAAGATGAGGAATTGAATAAGGACTTGAAAGAAGAAAAGAATAAGGAGCAAAAAAATGAGATCAAAGATGAAATTAAAAGTGAGATCAAGGATGAAATAAAAAGTGAACTAAAAGATGAATTAAAAATTGAGATCAAAGATGAAATGAAAAGTGAATCCAAGGAGGAATTACAAGATAAAAAGGAAGTGTTGGAAAAAGAATAATAGCACATACAAACATTTTTTATATAATTAGTTAAATATTGATTACAAAAGTTATTACATTATTAATTACGTTATTTTTTAAATTTAAGGAATGGTTTATTTAATAAACATTTTTTATGCAAACGGCATTTTAAAACGAAAAATCAGACTGTAAATTAATGTAAGAAACTTAAGTTATTAGTAATAAATGAATTAAATTTTATTTAAATTGAAAAATTTATGTAGAATTGACATTTGAGAAAAATGTTGACGCAACGATAATGAATTGAAAACTAATGAAAAACCGCACGATTTCCTATAAAAATACAATAGTTTTACAAGTGATTATTGTTGAAGTTCTTAATCTATTGTGTAACCGATAGTTTTACAAGGAATAAAAAAAATCTCGACTTCCTAAATAAGCATAATTTTTGTGGGTATTTTTTGACTTGCATAATCCATAAAAAATTACGATTATTGACTACAGATGGCGTCATCCACATCTCTAAAGAGCGCAACATGTATAAAATCACGAGAGACTCGACTTGGCTCGAATCGCCTTGCTTACGTGAAAAAAACAATCCAGTTACAGGCTTTCCCTCGAAATGCTTAATTTTGTACGGATAAGCTCGTGAAGTTCGACACTGAAAATGTCAGAATGGAGACAAATGAATTAATTTGTAAAAAATAAAACTGTACAGCACGTTATGACAATTATGCAATCTATTACAGACGTTAATTGATCGATCGATTGTCGTGATTGAATTTTTTCTTTAATCTTTGTCAGGTACGGTTATATGTATAGTAGCCGGAAGGCGTGCGATTTTTCAAGCCGATACGTGCATAGCGTATGTACTCGTATAATTTTGCCGGCGATTCACGAGCAAAAATTTATCAATGAAATTTTACGAGCGTTTCCGGTATTGCGTACGATTCTGCCGGGATCGTTGACGTATGCACCAATGTGTACGGCCGAACGTTTCAATAACGATCTGCTCGCTCTCGATTCATAATCCGTACGTCGATTGGATCCGTACCTGCGCGCTTATATATATATATATATTATAACAAATTCGAGCATAATTGAGCAAAACTGCCGCGATTCCGTCCCGCGCGCATGCACACATATAGAGCTCGGCCTGATGAATTGGTGAATCAGCGATCTCCTCTTTCGAACCACACCTGTTATCGTGCGGTCGCTGAGATATCCATTTAAAACGCGTATTTGTACATACACCTATGTACGTATATATGTACGAGCGATGGCAAGATTACGATTGCGAGCTCGACGATTATATGTAGGGCATGTGCCCCATCGCACCTTATCTTTTCTCACTCACTCCGTGTTTGTCCTCCGAGATAAGGTGTCGTGAACACAGACGAAAAAAAAAACGCGAACGAGCTACGTCGTCGTCCGTCCCGCGTATCTCTCGCGTACGACGAGTCTCGCACACACCTCGTGCAACAGTCGTATCGCGAGCTTTGCTAAAATAAAATCGGTCCGCACGGCTAGAAGAGTTTCCTCGTTTTTGTTTTTTTTTTGTTTGGTTGTCGGTGGTGCATAAGATCGGCCTTGCGAGCTGCACGCCGTAACTGTGTCGTTACAAAGTTACCGAGTTGTGTTGTTACAGTTAACGTTGCAAAAATGATGAAAGCTCAGGGTATGATGGGCTCGGACGACGACAGAAGCTACAGAGCCACGCGCTGCGTGTTTATAATATTCAGCGTCGTCATCATAGTGAGTTTAATTACAATTACAATTGCAATTACAGATACTATAATAAACCGAGAACTCCAAAAATGCGCGGGCGCAACGCTGGTGCGAAGAAGCGATCGCAAAATCATTGCCGAGCTGCGATTCGCTACGCGTATAAGGAGCGCGTAAAAAACCTTTAATTTATCTCTCATAGACCGGATCGGTGCGTAATCTAAGATATTTCGTGAATCATCGTGTAGTATCCGTCATTGTTGCGCGCCTCTGTGTGAGTGTGTCTTAATGCATATATCGGAAGTGAAGCGAAAACCCGCGATGACGCGCCGCGAGGCGTTTGCCGAAATCTTGGCATTCCACGCGTCGACGATCTTCGTCGTCGAGTTATTTATCGAAACAAATTTTTTTTTCTTCGCGCCGTCGTCGCTTATACACGCGTTGCTTAAAATTTCACGTACACGCAATTCACGTTACGAAAAAGGTGTGCGGCGCGGTCGCGACGTGTATCGTTCGCTTGTATAGAGGCTTTGGCAACGTTTGCGCGGCGAGATAACAAGCAAGCCTTTCCTATTGATACATTATCAAAAATTTTTATCTATCCATAGTCGCGAATAGTTTGGCTCTACGCGAATAACAGCGAAATATTTGCGCTTTACCCGCGGGTAATTCCTATACACACGTCGAATGCAAACGAAATGTGGCCCCTTCGTGTTAGGAAGATCCGCAGAGATATCAGTTCGATTGTCTCCGTGAAAATAGTAAAACGATCTCGTGTAATGTCATCGTGATGTTTTTTTTCAGATCTTAGCAGGCGTTGGTATCTTTATAACAGGTTGGCTGAACGGCGACACGAGTTTACAAGAATGGATCGATGCCTTGAATATCCACCAGTACAATTACGGACTAGCCATTCTTATGATCGCCTCGATACTCAGCATTCTCGCCTGTGCTTACGGACTCGCTGGAATTCATTATGAACACGACCTGCACCTGAAAATCGTAAGCGTTTTAATCCTTCGTTAGTAGCGCCAAGTCGTTTTTATTTTCATATCATTTCGATGCGTTGACCCCTACAGAACGCTGGATTCCTGTTGGTTTGCTTCGTGTTGAGCTTGATCGCGACCTGCTTGCTCTTGGATTACTCGACGACCAACAGCAGTCTCCAGCCAATCATTCGAAAGTCCATGAGAGATCTCATTTCTAATTCTCAGCACGACTATGACGCCAAAATTCTTAGGCAACTGCAAGAGGCAGTAAGTGAACGAGCCAACGATTGAGAAAAATTTCGATTTCGCTTGAGCTCGAGATTTGGAAGATATAAGGTCAATGACCTCGGCATTATCTCATTATATCTATTGGTCGCTTTTCTCTCTTTCAGATCGGTTGCTGCGGCGCCGACGGGCCCAACGATTACACTCACCTGCTGAAGCCACTTCCGTCCGAGTGCCGCGACACGGTGACCGGTAACGCCTTCTTCCACGGCTGCGTCGAGGAGCTCACCTGGTTCTTCGAGTTCAAGAGCATGGGCATCGGTTTTCTCGGCATGTCTCTGGGCATGTTCAACGTGAGTATATGAGTATACTTGTATTGCGTAAACTTTGACAGCGAGCCTCGAAAGTCGGGAGCACAATTTCGTTGGGCGATCGCCTCTCGAGTAAACTAGCAATTACACGCTTCTTAATGATGAATAATCGTGTATGAATATCGCGTTGTACCTTACGTCGATGACAAGTCAAATATTATTTTATCGCCTCTTTACAGGTGATTCTGGCCTCCATGTCGTACATCCTCGCTCTGGTAATTGAACGAGAAAACGAGGACTCTTATCGACGATAGCCACTTGGAATTCGATGATTTAATTTTTAGTACTTTTAATTTTATAAAATTTAGACGTAAAAACAATTTGCTTGCACGTGACTAGAGAAAGTTTTTTTTACAAAAATGAAAATAAATTGTTGTTTTTTTTTTTTTTATAAAAAAAATCATCATGTACGGCGACGAAGAATTCTTCCCATTTTTAGAAAGTTCATGGTAATTTTTACGGGACGAGAAATTTCTTTAACTGCGGAACGCGTATACGAACATTTATTACGCTGTATAATAATCAAGCGAGATTTTAGCATCTAAAAGAACTTTAAACGGGTAATATTTTGTCTCATAAACGTAAATAAACGTTGTACTTACATTTAATCGATCGTCTGTAGTTCGGCAAAAAAGCTGATCTCTACGGGAAATTCATTATTCATCAATAGTATTTGATTGAGATCGACACTTTTTGCTAAGAAATGAACTCACGAACAAGAAGACAAATACGATGTTTCTGACGAATGTCGACATTCATTGTTTGATGGGATTGAAGAGCTTCATGGATCTCAATACATAATGACAATAATTTATCGTATTTTTAGCAATTTTAAGATAAAATTTGAAGTATCACTTTGAAGAAAATAACACGAATATGAAAAAGAAAGACAGTTCCAAGGTAGTTTTAATATTTCAAATAAAAAGTATGTTTTGTTTGTTCAAGTTTAGTTGATGTACAGTATTGATAATACCTTAATTTAAATTTGTAATGTAAATTATATCAATAAAGTAGAAGAAGAACGAATTTTTTTTCAATTTTCCAACTTTTATTTACAAAAATTATGAATAAACAATTTTTTATAATGTCATATAAATACATGCTACGCCGCAAGTTACAATTATACGCCTATGATAATAAAATGATTTAAAAAATAGAAAATATTATTATTTACAATATTTTGAGTATTTCGCGAGCACCGTATACAAAATATCGATAAAAATCAAATTTCCGTCGATCAATTTAGTCTCGAATGATGCAAAATAAATTTTGTAGTATACGTTATATACGCAAACGCGGGCACTGGTACACTTAATTAACATATAATTCGTAATTATTGCTTTTTTTTTAATAATACATACCGTCGAATTCCTAATGAGGATTTTATGTACTCCGCTGTTTATTTTTGCCTTTTGAACAACTAGTGAATTATTATAAATGGCAGTACATTACGCAATGAATGCTTTATTTTTCTGAATCTTATCGGCGCAACGAGCCGTAATATTATGAATGACGTCGTGAGTTTTGCGAGTAACACCGGGGTACATGTTATTGTTGTATGCCTTTTTTTCGGGAGCAACTACGCTTTATTTAAAAGCTAAGATTTTAATGTCGATTTAAAATGATAATTACTTGATAAATTTATAATAATAAGAATTTTTCACTTTCTATACATAATACATTAATAATCATAATAAAAATATAATATATTTTTTTTGTTGACCTTAACTTATTAATTCATTATAATACTTAACGATTCGATGATTCTTATCCACTGCTAAAATCTTTATACGGTAAAAGTTAAATTAAACGAATGTTAAAGCCAAACAACGAGGTTTTGAAAAGTTTCATTGAAGAAATATAAAGACGAGGAAAAAATCGATCAATCACATCGATTATAATTTCGAATTTTCATTACTCTACAATAAATCGTCTGTATATCGGGTAAAGCAAAAGAAAGAGAGAGAGAGAGAGAGAGAATAAAAAACGAGGACGAACACGAGTGACCGGCGAGTCGCGATACAGATATACAGATATACGTATGTATCGAATGATAGCGCGATACACGACTCTCCCTTGTGGTATTTTCTCTTCCTATACACTTATTAACATACTTTTTTTCTCGGGCCGGTACCGCACGACGATTGTATACGTATTTACTCGCACGCGTTATACGTTCGCGCTCCGGGATGTATTAATATATAGATCGAGGCGCTCGAACGAAAGTGAGCGCGCGAGCGAAATACGGTCAATTTCCCTTTCGCATCCGCGCGCGAATCCAAGCAATAAAAGAAAAAAAAAACAACGACGAGACGCCCAGACGTACACACGATATTGTATATACGCAACGTAATGTCGCGTACGATACGTACATATACGTATAATTCAATGCCAAGTTCGAGTCCGGAAACCTGCACGCTAGAGGAGCTTTCGGTGCTAAACGTTCCACTCGACGAAACAACGACTCGCCATTATCAAACGCGTCTCTGCGTAAAAAATTCATAAATTTATAGTGTGTGTATAGCTATACATCGAAAAAATATTGCAGAACGTTTCACGTCTAGTTACACATCATGCGAAAGAAGAAGCCCGCAAGTTCCAAGCGAGCCCAAGTTTTGTTCGTTAATTGGAGAATAATACCCTGACACCGATCCAAATTTGTCCAGTGCGTGATATCGCTGTATTCGCGACTCTACGCGGAAATCGAGAATACAAGAGAGAAGAAAAGAAACGAGATAAATTTTACAGCGAGATTGGTCGTCGTCGCGATGGTTTACGGAGCATCTAGCCAACGTAGGGATAGCCCGGATAGGCCACCGGCGCCGGTGGGAAGTAGCCGGGATAGGCCGCGATGGTGGGCAGAGCTATGGTCGACGTGACGTAGGTCGTCATCTCCGTGGGCACGAGCCTGGTCGAGTAGAGGGTCGTGTAAGCCGTCTTGGCGCCGAAGGTCAGCTTGAGCACCTTCGACTCGGAGACGGTGGCGATGGTCGGCTGGACGAGGGGCGCCGACGTCACCGTGAACTGGGGCTGCTGGGGCGGCGGGAACAACGGCAGCTGCGGCACCTGGGGCAGAGTCGGCGGCAGCGGTGGCATGGGGGTGACGATCGTCGACGTGCCGATCTCGTAGGTGGTGATCGGTCGGGTCGCCACTGGCCGCGACAGGGTCGAGAAGTAGGTGTGGCCGCCGTTTATCAGCGGGATCACGTGGGTGTCGTAGACCGTCTCCATGATGATGACCGGCTTCGACGTCGTTATCACCTGCGTATAGTCGCGATTAGTCTCGAGCAATGGACAAAAAAAAATGAAAAACTAAATTAAGTACTGCACCTGCGGCGCCGAGCCTCCGAGCAACTTGAAGAGAGCCAACTGCTGAGCCTGCTCGGGCGTCACGGTGCTGCTGGCCGACTCGGTGACGAAGATGGTGCTCGTGCTCTTCTCCTTCCTCGCCGTGCTCGACGGCTGGATGCCCTTGAATATGTCGAGATCGGAGTCGAGGTCGGTGCTCGGCGCGACGATCCTCTTGGGCGCGTCGTCGTCGTCGCTCTCGTCGTCGCCAAAGTCCAGCTCGAGATGGAGCTCGCTTCCTGCCTCGTCCAGCCGCGAATTGAACTCGTTCAGGGTCTTGCTGGGCACGAACTGGTAGATCTCGGCGGGCGGCAGGGTCTTGGTGGCGGTCACCACGCGGGCCACGTTGTACGTCTGCACCAGGGTCAGGCGGCTCGTGCTATTGTTCTGCACGACGGGCAGCAGATAGGTCTTGAGCAGGGTCTGCGTCGTGGAGAAGGTCTCGGTGATGGTCTCGAGCGGTGGAGTGGCGGCGCTGGCATCGATGGTGATGGGTGGCAGGGTGGCTATCGACGAGTCCAGGGGCAGACTCGACTCGTAGGCGGCCCCCGTGTTGGCCAGGATGTTCTCCGTGAGCGGCTCGGTGGCTCCGACGCTGCTGGGGTTCACCTCGGCGCTGGCGCTGGCGAAAGACTTCTTGTACGTCGACGTAACCGTGACGTAACGGGTGTTACGGGTGTTGCCGACCTGTTGTAGGTGTAGTATGCCCAGACAGACAGACAAACAGCAGCAACAGCAGCAACCCAGACAGAAACGCACAACAATTCGCATTGATTTTTATCTCTCTTTTTCTTTCTCCTCGCGCAATTTCGCTACGTGTGCTACATTTAACGAGCTGCGCTCGTTGCGCTCGACTGCGAATAGCTCTTGCGACGCGCAAAGAGACGCATTTAAACATTTTATTCCTTTTTTTTTTCTTCTTACAACTATATTATAAATCTCAGACAGCTGCGGTGGCGGCATTTTATTTTATTCGAGACGACGGCATTAAACGCGCACCGTAGCTCTCCTGCGCTGCAGCGATAAGGTTCGATTGTTTCACCTTCGCAATATTGGATGTTTCGCGCGCGAGAGAATATAGGCCGCAGACTGTGCGCGCGCGCGCCACAATGCCTCCTATAATATATTTCTACGCGGCGGGTGAACGGGGTAAAAGCGCGAGAATTGCCGCAAACGTTGTAGGCTTATAGCGTCTATATAATATTGCCTATACCGTTGCAGCCTAGCGAAGGTGTGTTGGTAAATACACCGGGGCAATTAAAGGCTATTAATTGGGATATGGCCATTTGTGCGGGTTCGCGCGGTGCATGCGCGCGCGTTGGCTATACGGCAACTCGATGATTGATCGCTAAAATAGCCGTTGCATCATCTCCGTATACGTACGCGCGTCGCAATCATTATATATTTTCTCGATTCGTATATGTATACGTTTATCCGCGCTCGTGCGTATTGAAAATTAAATTTTTAAAAAGGCCGCGTTTGACCTAAAAACACGCGCGCGCGCCAAGCAAAAATGCCTCCTTTTCACAAGATCGACGGGTAATTTCGCGCGACGAGACGGGTGTATAATTGCCGATCTTTTCGTGCTACTGCCGATTATCGTGAGTCACGCGATTAACCTTCGACCTCGAATTCGACCTTGATATGCTCGATCATAGATTGCCCTCGTTTAATAATTAATAAACAAAAAATAAAAACATCTACAATACGAATCATTGCTCAAAGGTGCCAAGCCAACTCGATTCGTGTCCGTGCAAGTCTCATCCTTAGGTAAGGGTATATAAATGCCTCGGTGATTTTGCAATCGAACGTACACACGCGTAGTCCTTTATTGTATTTAATCGAGGGTTAATAAAAGATCTCGTTATAGCGATAGGTCGGTCGAGCGTGACGGGACAAAACGACAAATGACTCTTTGTGCTGTAGCTGCACATAGAGCACGCATTGTAGTCTCGTTATGAGAAGATATATCGCGTCCTCGCGTCCTCGCGATGGTAAGAAAAAAATAAAATAAAAACAACGCAACTGACTCGATGGTCCTGGAATTTCTTCGTTAAATTCTTAGCTAAATTTTCGGTACTTATCGATATTGCGCAAACGAGCCTGAGAATTGATTGTAAAGTACAGAAGGCACGCGTACCTGAAACTCGTAAGGCGACTTCAATGTCGCGATCTCGTAGTAGATGTCGTTGAAGTCGGCGGCCGTGGAGATCTCGACGTTGAGCGTCTCCACCGGCAGTATCTTCTCGGCGGGCTTGGCCTCGCGGACGCTGTGCTCGACGCTGACTTTGACCGAGTCCTCGCTCTCGCTCTCGTCGAGCTCGCCGTCGAAATCGCCCTCCTTCCTCTGAGCCACGGGCTGGGGCTGCAGCGGCGGAGTCGCCCCATCCTCGTCCTGGTACTGGGGTCCAGGATTGTTGCCCAGGTTGGGCACGGACGTCACGACGCTCTGCTCGGTCACCGGCTGAATGTCGTCGTCGCCGCCGCCCGGCTTCTTGCGTATGTTTATGCGCGGCTTGGGCGTCGTCTTGTAGGACCAGCGGCCCTGGGTCCTCGGCAGCTTGGCCTTGGCCGCCTGCGACGGCAGGGCTATCGACGACTGTTGCTCGCTGTGCGACTGCTTGTTCGTCTTGTAGGACTTGGCCGGGTTGTTCGGTTGGTTGGTCGGGGGACGGAAGCCGCTACGGCGACGAGTTCCGCCGCTCGAGCTCGGCGCCTCGGTGCTCGTCGTGCCTACCGAGCTCGACTGCTGCTGCTGCTGCTGCTGCTGCTGCTGTTGACGCGCCCTGCAATTTTTCATAATATTTAAATGTATAGTTATGTGAGAAAAAAATGTGGCTCGCGTGCCCCAAGACTTTTGTCGTGTGACATAACGTCGACAAGCCTCTCGACTCGACACGCGGCCTTTATGTTATTTACAACTCGGGCTAATTATGTCATTAATTCTTTTTGAACGATCGATCGATGTTAATATACGTGCTCTACACGTATCATTTATGTACAACACGAGCTGTCAAGCATAGTGGACTTTTTGCGGCGGCGTGGGCTCCAATTCGAGGTTCGCGAATTTTGCCTGTCCACCCGAGTAGAAGCGAGAGAGACATTTTCTCTGCGCGCCGTGTACGATTTTTAATTTTACCTCGCAGCAGCACGTAACGAAAACTTTTTTTCTAACTCTCTCGTGTAGGTGTGCGTGCGCAGCGGGTATAAAGCAAAAAAGTCGCGTAATTATGAAATCGCAGCATTTTGCATGTGCGTACACATTCGAAAGGAGAGCGTTTTTTTTTTATTCGTGTGTCACGTAGACAAGTGTTATCAACTTTTTTTCTTTCCGTACGAAGCAATACCGATGACGAATGCTATCTCGATTTTTTTTCTCGTTAATCACGCGCGAGATCGTTAAAAGAAATCGTTGCTGCGGGGATGCGAATATGTGTACACACGGCAGATGTGACAGAGAAAGTGTTTCTCGTTTATAATAGATGACAAACATTCATCGCGCAGATTTATCATTGCCGCGTCTCCGCTAATAATCTATTCACTGCATCGCTCCAACTTTCACTCGTATTGAAAACTTTTTTTTATCAATTTTATTAAACGCTCCATCCGCTCGTTTGCGTATGTATCTCTCTATGAAAGCTAGTAAATTTTTGCTCGCACTGGACATTGATAACGTGACCGATTGTCGCGAGTCATTTTCCGCGATACAAAAGCGATGATACGCACTTGTAACCACCGGGCCTGTTGCCGTTGGGCCTGACTTTGCCGTTGGGCCTGAACTGATGCTGGGGTGATTGGGTCGATTCTCCGCTCTCGTTCTCCGTCACGTTTTCCACGTTGTTCTGTTGATGCTGCTGCTGTTTGCGTATCTTCGGCCTCAGTCTCCTGCGTTGACCTAAAAAAGCGCAGTTATTTTTAAAAATTCATAAGCCATCGCGTCGTTTTCGCCTGATTCTACTCTATCGAAAAAAATTAATTACAAACGTCGACTCTCGTGTTTATGCCAACAAGGTAGGAAATCGTTTGTTGTTCAGCAAAAAAAAAACCGTCCTAAAAACTCGTCTCCGCATCGAACTCACCGTGTTTATTAGTGATCGGTTCGTCGGCGACGGCCGGTGGCTGCTGCTGCTGGCTCGAATCGTCCGCGGCCTGCGTCGTCACGGGCGTCGTCGGCTCGAGCTCGCCATGTTGCTGCTGCTGCAACAACTGCTGCTGTTGCTGCTTCTTGATCTTGCCGAGGGGTCCCGCTGTCTTGAGTATCCTCTGGCTGGCGCTGGGCCGGATCTTGCCGCCCGGCTGCTGGCCCTCGACGCCGTTCGGGGCCGGCGCCGCGTTGAGGACGCGCGACGAGCTCTGCAGCACCTGGGCATACTTGCCGTTGATGTAGGTGCCGATGACGTTGGTCTCGTGCACCGTAGTCAGGCCGTCCTTGATGATAGTGCCGCCGAGCTTCGTCACGAAGCCCGTCACGTTCTCCTTGTCGCGGCGCTGGGTGGCTCTCGGCTTCGAGTGCTTCGCCGACGGTCGCAAGTTTATCACCTACATATATCGTCGGTGGCCAAGGGTGAAACATGAAGGGAAAACGATCAAGATTTATGTATCGAGACGCTGTTAACGCGCGCGAAGGCGATCGCGATCGTCTTTCACGTTTACAATGGCGCGGCCGATGATCGTCAAAAATCGGTAACGAAACGTGGTATTCTATGGAAAAATCATCGCGCGAGAACAAATTGGCGCGAAGAGCGTGCATATAATTATTTTTCAATCGATTATACGATTATTACGCAGGCGCTGTGCACCGCAGCTGTGCGTTACAGAATACCATATAATACAAGCGCGTGCAGTGTGGCGCGGCCGCTGCAAAATCGAGGTCGTAATATAATTTATACAGCCCGAGATCGGTATGTACACTTTTATTTTTTTCCTTCTCCGCGCGTTCCGTATTACGCTCGCGTAATAATAATAATAATAATGATAATAATAAATTAATAAATATATATAACAACAATGCCCGAGTTGCGATACTCAACAACGAGCTGTGTATGGGAAAATGCGCGCGTATACACATGCAGCGTGTGTATGTAAGAGTCTTTTACGTCCGAGTGGGTGCGTTCGTTATTCCATGTGTACGTGCAGCAACGTAAATGCGTGTACACGCGAAATTCGAGCTGAACGAGTCGCAGTGCGCGTCGTGCAAAGAAATACAGCAACAACAACAAAAAAAAAGGAAAGGAAGAAGAGACGAGGAGGAAAGAAAAATCTGCGCGACTTTATAAATAAATGCATAGCCGTTGTCTAGACATTAATAATGAGAGCTACGGGAGGGAATGCTAAAAGCGTTATAAAAGCAATTTGTATTAAAAGTAAACAAAGCAATAAAATGACCAAAGGCAAGAGTGTCGACGAGTCGCATTCATTTATGTATAAAAAGTAATTAAACGACGCCTCGTGTCACTTTGCAATCGAGAAAGAGGGATATTATAAAGAGGAATCTCGCACGGTGCGCTCCGGGCTATTATTCGACGCTCGCGCGCATTGTGCGATCTGGTCAGAGAAGGACGTGCGTAAAACTACTATAAATGGAGTGTGAAAAAAAGATCGAGAAAATTGTGCAACAGTCAGAAAGCTGTCAACGTAACGAAAAAAAAGTCGAAAAAAAAAGGAGTCATATGCGTGTGAGCTCATAGGCGAGGTGGAAGGTGTCTTCGTCGTCGTCGTCGTCTGGTTCATTAAGATGTAACATGCTATATAATGGGGAATTTCAGCAGGATCGCATCGGCAAAGAGGTGATGATGTAAAGAAACAAAAAGGTGAGAGTACCTTGTAGGTCTCATCGACGACTTCGGTCGGTTGCTTCGACAGGAAGTCGTACTCGGGCTCGGCGAGATTATTCTTAACGCCGGGCACGTCATCCTTAAGTCGCACCTCGACGACAGTCGATACGGCCGGATTGACCGTCGAAGCATCGATCCTCGCTGCTGTTTTCTCGCTCTTTTGTGTGTTGTACGTATAACGACACACACACATTACACACATTGAGCGCGACGAGCAGCACGAAGGCGAGAATAAAAAACAAAACACATATTCAGCGCTGAGTTATTGATAAGCTCGTGTGCACGAAGAAAAACGGGGGCAGAACAAAAAGAAAAATAAAAGAAAAAAAAAAGTTACGCAGGAGGAATTTTTCAATGAGTCACGGAGAGCACTCGAAACCGGTTTGCATAACCGCGCGTGCGCGAGTGCGCGAGAGGCAACGAGCTCGAGAGATGCTCTCGCGCACGGGGTCGAAGTTCATTCGACAGAGAGAGAGAGAGAGATTTTTTTTATCCGCGCGCGCGCGTTCAACTGCGTATCCGAAAAGAGGAGTGCGCGCAACATGAAACGTACACGAGTACAGCCAACATGTAAGAGAGATCTCGTTGCTCTGAAACGCGTGATGCATTGTTATTGCAACTTTGAGACTCGTGTGTAAGAATGAGAAAAAGACGCGCGTATATTACGAAGCGACGAGTCTCGCTTTATTTTCTCGTGCGTCTGCACGCGCGCGAGGACAATCGATTGGTCGATACGCGAGCATTGACGCTTGCGGGTGGTATGTCGTTCGACTTATTGCCAAATATCAATCGAAGCGACCACCGCGAGACCGAACGATCGTTTATTAATCCTCTCCCGAGAGCGGCGTTCGATGGCTCAGCGCTTTTTTTTTTTATTTGAAATTTGATCCCGCAAGAACGAATGTTGGCTCCGATGAGCAGAGAACCAAGTTTGATAAAAATATTTGTACATTTATATTATTTTCTCGCGACAAATTAATTTTATTCCGACATCCGAGACAAAATACTGACAAACTTTCATTTTTCTAAATTTTATCAGCTAAAAGTAATGTATGTTGTAAAAATTGTATATTTTCTGTACTGTTTGCAAGTATTTTGAACGTGACTGTTTTAACTTTAAAAGAAATACGTTGCTCGAAAGAAAAAATTTGTCAAAACTATGTTAACTTTTTGCAAGAGATAATTTCAAGCGGAATACAGAACAAGGTTCCTCTGAGTAAAATTTACCCATCGCAGCCAACGTTTCTTCCTCGACGAATCATCATCGCGTTCTGTTTCGCATTTCGTGCGCTCGACTCACGACGTACTCAAAAAATTGTGTTACGTAATAAAATATATGTCGTTTGCAAACCTCGGCGTAGACGACTCCCCGATGGAAGGAGTCCTGCACGTCGTCCTTTCTCGTCTCGGCGACGACCGAGTCGTGTCGGGTCTTGCTCGGCTGTATCGGATCGATGGGCTTCTTCTCCGCGCTCGGCTTCGTCTCGATCGGTCCGGACTCGGATTTTCCTTCCCTCGAGCCCTCTGCAAAAAAAATACAATTTTTTTCAAATTAATTGAAATAAATTTGTCACCTTGCTGTAATCGAAAATGGGTATCTCTCGAATGCAACAAGACGAGTATCATATTGTAATTGCTGTTTATCGTTTTAATTTATGCGCGATAAATCTCGTAAAAATATCGCGCGAATAAACTTGTAAATTGCATCTTCGACGATAATTCTATGGAATAAAAATACGATAATGCACTCTCTGAGCGGATCGTCTTGGGAGTGCAGCACCGCGCGAGGCGATGATTATTTTCACCGTAAATTAATTTCGTCATTATCGTTATTAAACATCAGCTCGTTGTAAATATAAAATCATGACTTTTTCGAATGGTGTCTCGAGCTTCCCGCGGTACGCCGTGTATTTTCTTGAAAAAATCGACGGCCGTAAAGTACGATCGAAATGAACGAATTGATTGGTGCACAAGTCGTTGGGCGGTGCATGTTTTGAAACTCTTAATTTATGCGTATCAAAAGTACGATTGAAATGTCACGATATTATTAATAATATGCTCGATTTTTATTTACGTCTGCTGCCCGTTAAAAAATTAGCTTTTATATGATTCATTATTTATGGTATTAATAGTTACGAATTACGAATATTATAGATTAAATCTCGCATGCTCATTAAAATGGTCATAAGTAGCCACTTCGCAGTGGTGCACTATATAGCAAAGTAAGAATTATACTTGCTATGCATCGACATACGATGCTCAAACGTATGCTTTTATATTTGTATAAAACATATTACGTTTGTCCGTCGTCGTCGGTGAACAATGTGAGACCGATGACGAAGTGAAAACCTTGACATTTCAGAATACACAATTTACTCTCGCGAAAAAGAGCCTAGAGGCGAGACAAGCGAGACGCGTGTAATACCACACATGCCATATATTGCATGTGTATATACTCAAACGCTTCTATTGATCCATTATATGCATACACACGCTGATGCAACGCCATTGCCATTACAGCCCTTTTCGGAATCAATGAATGTAATTGCTCGTAATTACTCATTGCAAATTTCGATGTATACCAAGATTGACAAATATTTTTCAGCCGCGAAGATATGGGGTCGATCTCGATAATTGCCGAGTGCGGAAACAACTTGACGATTTGGCCGCACAAAGGAATTTTTCAGAGCTGCAGCAGCAGCTGCCGAGATCGGCGCGGCGAATGCGTAAAGCTCGCGGCGGTTCAAGCGGGCGCAGCAGCGAGCGATCGCGTGCGAAAGGAGCTCCGCTGCAGTTTCGATTGACTAATTTATTACACGAGACGATAAAAACATCGCCTTCGATTGACCAATGTACATAAACTCGTGATTTTTATTATCTGATAATGCATACATGTAAATTATTTTTATATTCGTTAGTCGTACGTAGGTCGCTCCCGCCTTTATAAAAGCTTCAATAACGAGCGATCAAAGACGCGACGAAAAAAGAACATTTTATAATAATATACTATATATTCGAGATCGAGCCGCTACTGCTCTATACGTTACAGATTATAAGATGCTACGCAACGATCTGCGCAGCATCTCTCGGGGCCAGCATATAATACAAACAATAAAACGAAAGTATGTGTGAGAGAGAAAAGAGAATAATATTTATATTTGTATATAAGCTCAGTCATTAATCTCGAGACTCGCATAGGAGATGTTGCGACAATATTGACCGCAGCAAAGACGATCATCTGATCCACACGCGAGTTAGAGGTTTTTTTGTCGTGCGGTCGCGGGCGCATTAAAAAATGACAATAATAATAATGATCAAGGAAAGAAAACAATTTGAATTTACACATACTTGGCCGCGCGTACCCCGAATAAACAAAGGAAAAAGGAGGCTTAATTTTTCGACGGTGTAATTTGCCCCTGCTTGATACTTTATGACGTTGGGAAATACATAAATTGTGAACTGCTTTTCTCGTACTGCTGCTGCACTTTTCGCTAGTAGCCAGTCGATATGGTTTTTTTTTCCCTCTTTTTTCGACGTATAGAGAAAAACTGGTTTCACGCGCCGAGCAGCAGCAGCAGCGACGCGCCATGGTTTCCATTTTGATTCGAGCATTAAAACGTTAAAACGATATATATAATTCACTGCAGCAACAATTTAAGCTTTCTCGTTTTGATGTTTCCCTCTATATGAACATATTCGTGTGTATGTGCGATTTATATATACTCGCGCGCGCATGGACATTAAACGTGTAATAATAACTGGAGTTAATTAAATACTTTATTCTTCATTCATACGGAAAATTCGTATTAAATTTTCAATGGCCTTCTTTTTTCTCCTCTCGAAATATATGCATACATCGCAGACTCGACTCGAGCTCTAGTGCCCGCGTACGGACGTCAATTAGTATCGTATTATTTTTGTGAAAGCAATACTTAATAACAAGAGCAGCAGTGGCGAGCGTCTGAATGCACTGCACACATAGAATGGAAAATTCGCTCGCGGAACTTTCACGCTCGATTCGTGACGCGCAGCTTCGCCAATGTGTTTACTACCACTACTATATACCATAGCTCACATATACTTACACACAAGTACGAATCAATTTATAAAAATTTCCTTAAAAGCTTTCGCACCGACATCAGACCGAGCTTCGAATGATTTACGCGCGCGAGTGTCCGAACGACCAAATTTTTTACGCGCGTATTTAAATGCGCATCAGGAACGTAGGCTCGACGATGGTGCGAGATTTGACCTCGTGTCGAGCGCGTATGTTTTACGATTGCAATGAAAAACGATTGCTTATCGTGTTGCGGGCTTTATTGTGATTTAGATGGATGAGCTGCATGGCCCATCATCGGCCGAGTGTGTATAATATGGAGAAATTCATTCGGTTACATATCGCGCGCGCGATCGCGAGCCTCCTGCTATGCCATTTTCGTTATATCGTTAACGATCGTCCTTTTATGTAATTTATTTAATTGTTATTACCCCCGATGGGCGCGGGACCAGCGATGACATTTTCACGACTCGGATCGTGTACGCTATATACCATATTATGCGTGCGATCGCACGCTTTAATCAACGAATCGGAGAAATAATTAAAAATTCGCTGGCACAAATTAGGATACATAGCTTACGCAACTCAGACGAGGTTTCGTCACGCTTGCGCGACGATCCGTGGCGTGCAGCCGAGGAAATGAATTATTCGAGATTTTTTCCCTTCTTACTTTTCTATTATTATTTTTTCATCTATTCGCGCGCCATATTTCGTAACGATTCGAATCCGTTATCGGGTACGGATGAATTACTCGCGCGGCTCGTGTTATCAGATGCAATGGTCTTTCACCCTTTTCTTCCATGCCGGTTTACGCCGGATTCGATCGCGCGCGTCTTTGTCCTGTAGCGGCAAGCGCGAGTGTACGTACGTAAACTCGCGTCGGCAACGCGCGATTGGCATGGTAACGTATTAAAGCGTCATTTGTATTGCTCAATTCATTTTGCGCACGCACTAGGCGTGTATTATATGGCACTTTGAATAATTACTTCCGATGATAAACGATCCCCAATCGAGCTCTGTGTCAGAGCAGTAAAAAAGAGAGAGAGAGAGAGAGAGAGAGAGTGAGAGTGAGGAATTGGACCCTAGTCGAGCGATCGCGTGCCTCGGACGCGAAAGATAAACAAAACGCTTGTTAACGTATATATTATGTTTTGAAGTTTCTCGCGTCTCGGCGTACATTCATGCGCGATTGAAGCTCTTCGGTTTTTCCAAAAACTGCTTCTTGGACTTTCTGCGCGTCTTTCTCGCATTTTGTGTATGTGTGTGTGTGTGTGTGTGTGTGTGTACGTGTGCGCGATATGTAATAATCTGCCAGACGCGCTCGGTTCACATATGGTCTGATGCGCGCATCAATTTGAAAGCCGTTTGACAAGAGCCCCCGATTCCGGTGCGGCAAACAACATTTGACCGAAAAACGATACACATCGTGTATATGTAGATGTGAATCGTATATCGTGTCCATACTTCATAACGTATCGGCCGCGCAGAGCTTGTTTGTTGATTTGAACTTCACACGGATATTGCATGCATGTACGTAAACGTTGTTATCGTCGAATAGCTATAAGCTTGGTGATATTACAATATTTCAGCAATTTCCTTCAATTTGCGCGAGAGCTGCGAGATTTCCTTATAAAAAATGTTTACTTATCGTTGTTTATCGAGAGAGAATTTTTGGGGTCAAATGTTAGAATTCAATTAACTAATTTCGTATTTATGAATCAGAGTCCATATATATGTGTACGTATTTTTGATTATTTCAATTTGGAGTATATAGTAAGTACTGCGTAACGAGTTTACTGCGCAATAGCTAATTTTGTCAACGAAATGTTTGTCATGTCATAAGAGCTTTTAGATGCAAAATACAAGTTGGAACGAAATTGAACATCGGTACTTGGATTGCGTAAATCATAACATTTTTCGATATGCGCGGCGCACAACGTACGTGTCTCGTTGCACACGATAGCCGCAATGATGATTCCCCTTTCGAGTACTTGCGATTTTGCTCTCTTTTTTGCCAGGCTTATAATTGCTGCCCCATGTATACGTGTGTGTCTGTGTATGTGCATGAAAGTTGTAATCTCGGACGCGCACGCATATTATAATGTATTGTACACATCAAAACGCGCGCAAGAAGAAGAAAGAGAGAAAGAGTAAGAGAGTAAGAGAGAGGGCGAAAAAGAGCAACGCACATACGGAGAATCCATATATAAGAAGAGAGGAAGACAAAGAGGAAAAAGATAAATGTCGGGATCGTCGCGGTGAAGTAGTCGCGAGTTTCATCACAGTACTACGTAGTAGTGTCATCAAAATCTCTCGTGTGTACGCAGCAGCAGCAGCAGCAGCAGTAGCAGCTTTAATTCACCAAACGCCGCGTGAACGGAATCGTGTGCATAATATCGAGAGCATTATAATACGAATCGCGTGCGCGCCGACTCGCATCTTTCATATATTATTGTAGTCGATTCAGTGCAGCAAGTAAACAGTATATAATTAGCTGTATTTTGGCAAATTTTGCAGTCGAAATGTTTGTGAAGTTTTTCATAGTTTGCCTATTGATGGTGGCGGTATCGTCGAGGAACATACGCCGTGTGCGACAAACCGATGAATTGAGTGAGTAATTGCGATTTTATTTATTTCGCTCGTTCATATTCCGATTGATAAAAAGCCGAAACTCGAATGAAAACGTTCGTTACTTTTTTGCAAATGATTACGCTGGAATCCAGGATAAAAACGAACGAGTTTACAAAAAGCTCCGTGGAAAGCGTTCTTCACGAAGAAACTTCCGAAAAAGCGCACTTGAATTATTTTTATTTTCTCTTTAACTTCGGTAGCGAAGTTAAAAAAGTATTTTCTTGATACCGAAACCGAGAGTAACATTCGTCAGTCATTTGCCCAAAACATAAAGTAAAAAACATAACTTTTCAGATTACGCGTTTATCGTTGCAACATTGTTCGTAGCAAGCTGTCATTTATCTCGTAATTCGCTAGTAAGAAAATATCCCAACGTTACTCTCGCGCACGATTGACAATTTTTTTTCTTCCTATTATTACGCATCGGTCGAACGCGAATATCGCATCGAACATCTAATCACGATTCGTGCACTTTTGTTTTCGTTTTCGCAGCGACCCAGCCACCGATCACCTGCGCCGCGCGGGACCATCAGCGCTGCCGAGAGGTCATCTGCAAGGACCCAAAGGCCTACTGCTTCTACGGCCACTTCAAAGCGGCCAAACTGTTGAATCCCTGCTCGTGCGAGGTCTTCTCTTACGTTTACACGCCGGAGATCAGATAGACGTCGTGGAGGTATACGTGAAACGACGCGTCAAATATGACAACGTATACAAGAAGCTCTCATCACCCAGCCACTAGCTGCCGTCTGTGCAACGATCTTTTTTTTTTACCACTTACTTCTATAAGCACGTGCCAATGAATCATTACTCAGCTTTGTTTATTATATACGCATATCGATACACTGTATTAAATTTAGTATTGTCCTATTATATGTAACATATTTTAATCAACAATAATAACAATGACTTAATTCAACGAAAGAAAAATCATTGTGATTGATTTGCCTTACCTGGTGGTGCGCTCGACGGGCTGAAAATCATGACGGTGTTGGCGAGCGTCGTGGTGAAATCGAGAAATCCATAGACCGTCTGGGTGGTGTATCCGGACAAGGTTGGCTCGATGGGGCCGGGCAGCGTCACCGCCGGGGCTGCTGCCTGCGTCTCTTGCTGTTGACTGCTCGAGGCTACGTAAGCCGGTGCGCCCGTGTACACTTGCCCATTGCAACCTGCTGCTACTGAATTGAAAAAACAAAATAATTAAAATTCAAATCATCGTATTTTCATCTTACGCATTTATTCGTGCATATTGTTGTTCGATGAAAGAAAAACGTCGAAAAAGATATTCATCTCGAGCTCTTAATAATAACGAAATCAAATATATAAAGCAACAAGTCAATTCGATGTATATTTTTGATTATTAATCCAGGCTCCCGCGCAATAATAATATCGCGTTGATTGTTTTTCGCGCGCAAGCAAGCCAGCGAGCGAGCAAATATTTTGAATGTATATTTTTGAACGAGTCATCGCTCCCTCGGTGTTTTTGTTATCGTTATATTTGTGCTGCGGAGCGCGCTTGATTGCCGCATTATATATATATATATATATATATATATATCTCGTCGATCGAAAAAAGCATCGGATCGATATATAATATAATATGCGCATCGTTACTATGGGCCGAGTTGTGTCGTTCAATACAAGTGTCGAATCAGATATTTCGGCACGTGTTGTTCATTAAGAGTCGCGATTCGCCGTATCGAGGCATGCCGATAATAACGAATCGAAGCAATTGCTGCGAAAATATGAAAAAGAAAGAGTCAAAAGAGCAGTTGGCCGCATTATATTCTTCTTATTCTTCGGTCGAAAAGTCCCGTGAGCGCGTGTGCATCGAAAGCTGGCGATTACTGAGTAAATGCCGAGCGATAAAGATGAAAAAAAAAAACGATATTGCGCTCTTTTTGATTTCATTGAGAAAGGCGAGCGCGCGCGTCAATCGCCGCGAGCGTCCTATACATGTGTGTGTGTGTTGTATACAAATTATTGTTAGATACGCGTAATAACTCGCGTACACACATGTACGTTACGATGTATATTGCAAAATCATCGTCTTCGGCGCACACATGGTCGCGCGCCGCGGATGGGAGACGTTGTTGGCGAATATTTTTCCATTTGGTGCGTGCGTGCGGCTTTACACATACTCCGTTTCTGCCGCGACTGCTGCGAACGCGCGATCATCGCCGCCGTCGTCGCGAGATCAACGACGCGCAGTTTATGTACATTACGTATTATATGCACATTATGGTACAGAGAGTCAGTAGTGCGGATTCGCTATCCCGAGAGAGAGAGAGAGAGAGAGAGCCGATAAAAGCGACGAATTATATTAATGAGTGCGCAATGTGTAATGCATAGTATTATAACTTGTACGCGATGTATACAACAGCGTCGTCAGCGGCAGGCGATAATAATCTGCGTCATAGAAATTATTGTAATCATGAACGAGCACATTACAATATGTATAGTTGCGTGGCTATGTATGCATACAATCTCCGTATAGCAGCAGCTTCTTCTGTTGCTGCTTCTGTTGGCTGCTGCCGCTCCGAACTTCTCGTTTCGCCGCCGATGTGTAACACGCCCCGCGCACGAGGTGAATAAACGGTCTAATCTTCGTACTGTACGCGCCTTGACACTCTTTGCTCGCAACTTTGATTTAATAACGAGAGAGAGAGAGAGAGAACTGGAACGAGATTTTTTTCGTAATTATTATTTCACATCGGACAGGTTCGGTCAAAAGTTCATTCGTCACGATCGTCAATGAGTGTTTTGAAATGCGAGCATCGGTTTGGAAAAAAGCCACCGGTCCGATTCCTCTTTGAATATTTGCTTTCCCAATAGAGGAAAAAAATAGGATAAACATAAATTCGATGTGTCGCAATTCTTTTTGGATATCTAGCGAGCGTCAATGAATGCGTATACCACTTTGCCGAAGAATGTTTCAAGACAAAAAAAAGCCTTCGAGATGGACAAAAAATTGAACCAAATCGAGCCACGAGTGGCCGCGAAAGCCTCGTCCAAGTTGGTATTCGCCGTGTGCATTTAGCTGGGCGCGATCGCGAGCAAGCTGGTGCGCGGAGATTGCAAAAGCTCCTATATAATAAAGTCGAGAGTGCGGACAATGCGTCACCTTATAGCCAAGCCATGTATACACACTAAGCAACTGTCCTTGATACATACTGCTGTATACTGCAGCCCGCGCGCATATAGGCATTCACACGCACAACGAACCGGCCACCATAGCGCTCACGTGAGAGAGAGAGCTTATAGGTAAAAGTATACACAATGTGTAACGTTTCGCCTCGTGAATGTGTCTTATATATAGCTCACCGCGCGAGTACTTCCTACAATATGCGCGCGAGTCTGCGCCACGCATGCCTAGTTGTTGTTTTTTTTCGCTTTCCCATGTAGGTGCGCAGATATATATACGATATAAGAAGTGTATATATGATAATATGCATGTGTGTGTGCGCGCGCGCGGTGCAGCACGTGAGGTCGACTACACGTGTACGCGCGGCGCGAGAGTCCATAGCGGCGCCGATCGCGATCCCCATATACATATACCAACACCTATATACATAACGATTTCATTCAAAGCGCTCGATCGTGTCGCAGCAGTGCACCACCCATGTATTGACTTCGGTACTATAGACTCGAAACTTTCTACCGAGGCTCGGCGTTCATTGTTTTTTTCTTTTCTTTCATGATTTTTTATTAGCCGTTACGAAATAATTAGTTTTTTTTTTTAACGCACGATTCGGACGGATGCGCCGGCCGCAACGAGGATAATAATTGACCCTATATAAGACCGACCTATACAGGCGCGCAGGCATTGTGCAAAATTGTCCTTTGACAATTCCAATGCGCTGCGTACAATACGTGTCGCGCAACACGTGCTTTGCTACAGCGCGATAAAACTTACGACGGCGTGCAAATGCAATGCGGATGTCGTGCGTATCTATATATATAAATATGCAGCTGCATAAGGTGGAGCTGTAATTTAGCGAGGCACAAAAGGCCACTCTACATATATTAAGGCAGCATAATTATAAGTTAAAAACGATTCTCTCCGCAAGTTTCAAAATAGCCGCTGCTCGTCGATTTTTCGTACGCACGAAAGTCGCATTAATTTTGACAATTATAAGTTTGGTATGCGCGCGATATCGACGAGAAGGTAGCTGTAACGTAATGCATGCGCATTTTCAAGTTGTTCGATGACTTTATTTTTTATACAAATGCGAGATGTGTGTGTAGCCACGAGAAGCGCAACGATACGCGCTGCATTATTTTTCAAGGATAACGAAATCCCGACGCGTACAGCCGATGCGCTCGTCCGATAACGCCGTACCTCGATACAAACGCATTTCGTTGCTTTACGCGGGGAAAAAAAAAAAATCAGGCGCGAGATCGTCGAAACCCCACGCAGGATGAATTTATGCTGCATGTACTTACCAAGGGCAAGGAGGAGCACCGCTAGGAGAACGTTGACTCTCGGCATCCTGCTGCTAATCGTGACAAATCGACTGAATTCACGCTCCTCGCGCGATTATCCGTGCTGGGGGGCCGGCCTTTGGGCTCAGGCCAGCGGCATGATTTCTCTCGCGCGTAGCCGTGAGAGACGAGGAAGAGGGGAGTCCCACTGACACACGATGGTGGGCCCACTTACTTCGTGTACCAATTTTTTAGTTCTTTTTCTTTTAAACGGCCAAATCTGCAAAATTAACGAATGCTCGATATAGATAACAAAATAAAACAATAGCCTATATAATATTCTATAGAGTTAAAAATATCAATGAGGTAATTTTTACACATATAACAGCATATTTACGGTGCGAATCGGTTATTATTTTCCACGTATAGAGATAATACGCGTATGCCTTATGCGTGGCGCGTTACGAAATTCGCTGTCGAGTCTTTCGAGCGTTCAAAAGTTCGACTCGCGATTCACGCGAGGGCCTAACATACATGTATAATATAATACAAGCCCATTTACAACATTTCGCACCGATTTACTATTTTCATATATTATATACATTTTGCGCTATCGGCTAAAACTTTTCCTTTCGGAATAATTCTCGGCGAGACTCGTGTAAAACTGCAAATGTACGAATACGTGCGTAGACCCAATTATAATATTATATGCTATAATATCTCAACTCTCGTGCGGAGTTATATTGCGGGCAGTATGTATATAGGCGCAGCAGCAGCAGCTCTCACTCGCGAAACTCCGAAATGATCACGGCGCGCAGCTTCCCGCAAGCTCGTTTCGTAGAAATCAAAACGATATCCGCGCGAGTACGTGTCTTCCTTTTTTAATTGAAAATTGGACGAATTTGAGTGGTAAAATTAGTTTCGCCCATCGCACGCGATCCTTACATTACGGTATAGACCGCACAGATGCACACGTGCGTACATTATCGTGCGTTAAATTGTATTATATATGTGTGGCACAGTAAGAGCGGGTCCATGAAAGCGAAAAGTAGAGCACCCGAGTGCGCACGCAGACAGGCGCGTTAACGCAGGCAAGGGTAAAATTATCGAGTCACGTAATGTGCCTCGTATATGATAATATACGTACGGCGAAACGCATTGCTTATATGTTTGTAGGCAACATAGGCAGGGAGCATAAAGTTGTTATAGAAAGTCTTTTCTTCGATGTACAGCGCTCGCGATATATATATCGATATTAGCTTGTAACAAACGACATCAATAAATGTCTGCCGCGCAACTATGGCGCGTCCATGCCTATATAATAATATGCTCTCTCTCGTATCGATACGTATATATTTCATTTCATTTCGAATCGATAATTTTTGCCCGCAAAATATAATACTCTTACTATATCCGCGCGCGTTGCAAGACACAGTATATATACGGACACAGAGAGCGAGCCTGCGAGGAGGCGCGGGCAAAACGAACACGTACGCATATCGGCGCGTATCGGGAAACGAGGAAAATTTTATTACGGGGTCTATTATAGCGCGCGCAAAAGTTCAGCGAGAAGCGAGAAAAAAAAAATAGAGATAGTCCATCTTTGACGCGCGGGGGAAGTTCATTAATACAATGTATGTGTCGTGATTATGCGCAATTGCGCAAAACTAATCGCTCGCGCGCAAGTGCGCAAGCAAGAATTGGCGGCGTATGTACGCGCGCGAGTCGAGACAATGGATTTATCGACGTGAATGCGATTGTGTGCACTTACACTTATGCGCAGACGGCATTGAAAAAAAGAAATGTGCCAAAACATACATTTTTGTACGTTTATACTTGAAAATATGTATGTACGGGGGAGGGATTTGAGGAAGGAATTTTCACTCGTCGACTTTCTATGTTTCTAAGCTCGGGCTCGCGACAAAAAAACGACCTTTTTAACTGTCAATCCTAATTACTCGCGAGCTCGCCTACTCGCTATGCAATGTATCATACCTATAGACAAGTAGACATTCGCGAGTATAACGCGCTATACGTTGCACTACGTGCACATACCGAATCGCGAGAGAAAGAGGGGAAAAAAAAGACGGCGTTACATGCAAATAACAACGTGTACAATGAACTCTCGCTGTTATACGCTTAGCTGTGGAGGCACGCGCACGCGAATACGTAAAACGGTACATCTGCAATTATGCTCAACGCGCTCAACGTGCATTTATATACTTGATATGCTTTTAAGCTGCGGATCGGATCGCAAAAAAAGCAAAAAGATGTGGTGTTGACTGAATCCAGCTCGGCTCGACTTTATCCGTGACCAATAAGCGTCCAATAAGAACGAGGATTATTGCAGCCGAAAGAGCTGTATCGATCGTTCAAAGCGTAATCCACTTGCGTTCAAATGAAAGAAGACTCTCCAAAACGGTCAACGTCTTTTTATTTACAAAGATTATCAGCTGCGTAACGATGAGCTATAAACTCTCAAAAAGATCGGTCAAAAGTGAAAAGGAAAAGTAAATAAAAGCGGCTGCCCCACGCAGATTATGATACCTTTGTGTGCGTACAGCTATGTACTCGTGTACCTACTTATGCACCGCGAGTAAAAACTTTCACGGTGCAACAAACAAAATTGGAGTTGGTCGCTCGTAAGCGCCGCGGGGCTCTCTTAGGTATAGTTAGGCCTATATACACCGCACATTATAAGAGCTGTGTATTAGTCGAGCTCGAGCCATAACAAAGCGGAAGAAGAACGTCTCCTTTCTGCCCGCGCTCTTCCTATGGCAAATATTTGCCTACATATATACGCGAGCGCGTACATAGACAATGCTCTTGACTTGCCTAGTCGCGGCTTTGAGGTACAAACGTACTCGTGAATATACGACTACTCCTTTTTTCGGACCGTCGGGAATCTCAACAGAGATGCGCGTGCTTATACCGCTCTTTTTTTCTTTTTTTTATGTTCTTTGGAATATAAGTACGTAAAACACAAAGACTGATTCGTTTTATTATACACTCGGGGCGTACATATCGCCGACCGGTAGTCCTCAGAGAGACAAAGTATCATATGTGATACATAAATGTGGCTGCCCAAGTATGCGGTATTACCGGTATGCACACACTCGCATACAAGCGCGCGCGTTCATGTTTTTTCCAACATTTTCAATTGATGTCAAGTTTTTTGTCAGTCGCTGCACGAACAGCAAACGGCGGTAACAGCAGCAGCAAAATAGACATTGCGTTTTATGCTCGGACATGGAGCTGCAGCCGAGCGAATTCCGAGTCTGTGCGGCGTTTTAAAAATAAGCCCGTGACACGACGGCGAATTTCGTCGACTGCAGCTGGACAAAACTGGATATCTATATATACAAGAGTAATTTTATGCATTCGTATAGCGCGACAGCGATTATTATCGCAGCAGCCACCGGAGGAATGCCCAATAAAGGACGCGGGAATAAACTCGACTCGAACTGGCTAAATTTTGCGAGCCGCGCCGCGGTTAACGCACCTACGCGTGTGCAGCGAATTATTGCCAGAATTGCAACTTTTACGGTCTTTTTTTCCTCTCTAAGTTATCCTTGTGTCGTTTTATCGGGGCTAGTGCGGTACAGTTGCATGGATATTTGTGGCATACCGGTCCAAAGTTGGTTAAAAAAAAAAAAGAAAAAAAAAGAGACGCCGCACCGCTGCAGTGATGCAACAAAGTCCAACTGCAATTAGTCTTTGGTTATAAATGGACTGATGCGCTCACTCGACTATCTTTCGTGTATAAACAGACGAAATCGTGATGCTCCCGATGATTTATCAACGTGGAACTTATACTATATGGCAGAGAAAGGGAGGGAGAGAAAAATAAGTGCGCAAAGTCTCTTGATTATATTCCAAAATTAAGCCATCGTCGCATGCAGTTGGCGCGTGCACTCGAATATCATAATGTTCGCGGGCAACAAAAAATACCACGTGGTATTTTTTAGTACTACCGGCGGTCGTACTACCGCCGCCGCTACTTACCAAAATCTTCCATTCTCGTGTAAGTGCGCGATACGCGATCACTTATACGCGCGGCCAAAACGAGTACCCGAAAAATTTCAACTGCATATATCAACTTGTTGCATCGGGCGCGCGAGCAATTTTCTTTCGACTCGCGAGTCACAACGTGTCGTGCGCTGCGTGCGTGCGCGGACGAAATAAACGCGAACGACAAAAAAAAAAGTAACAGCAGCAACGAGAATAAGAAAAGAAATTAAGACCCAAGCCGTGGGCCACAGATCTGGCGCGTTGTACTATATATGCACGTATGCATTATACGTCGTGCATATGTGCTTGCGATCGCGGCTCACAATTACATAAGTCGTACACGTACATAAAGCGAGTGAAATTCGGTGAAAAGTCGCGAGTGCATTCCCTGAATTTGCACCTCGTTTTATGTGTGTTACATACGTGTGATGTAATTTCAAGAGCTGCAGCCCAAGTTTTACCCATATTTATGGCAGATAACGACAAAAAGAAAAAGAAGAAATGAAATTAACATCTCAAGTGATGCGATATATTTGAAAGAATGACTTGGTTTTGGTCTATTAAAAAGTGTGATGCAAAACAAAGTCGAAACTTATAAGCGAATCGCCAAAGAAATGCCCGTTTCAGCTATATTATCACGATCCGAACGGGAGTGTTTTGGCACCTTCGAGCTCTGTGCTCGTGCGTACATATGCAGAGAAGTGAAACTCACAAGTTTCACAAAAAAAAAAAAAAGAAAAAAAATGATTAACATATCGCAACGTCGCGGTCATTTATTATAACATTGGAGACGCGGATACACGGGCACGTATCGGCTCGTCGCTTCTGCCCGTGCACGATGATTCACGACGATTTTTTTCGCATTTCGCTTCGATTTAACGTGTACGCACATTCTTAAGTGTCGGGGCCCGTAAAAAATGGCCTGCGATCTCGCGCATCAAGATCATGGTCATGTATCAAAGGCATTCTCAGAACTTATGCAAAGCGTATATACAGCTGCGCTTCATAATATAATGCGCGCTCATAACTGCGGCTGGATTTTGACGCGCGATCGGTTGACGCGACGACGACCTATCGATCCGATTTCCGCGCTATAATACCCGATTCAAAGTTGCACGCGAAGTTCACCTGTCTCTGCTAGGCCACGAGTTAGACCTACTCGGAAAGAGCGAAGAAAAACCGAGGCCTAAACTAGCTCGATTAAGTATACGGGCCTGCTATGCCTACTGTGCTATGTGCGATCGTTCGATCTTATGGCTAGTAGTGCATAGCTATGCAGGTATGATATAAGGGCGTGGCTGCGCACGCAAGTGCGTTTCTCGCGTCTATGTACTACGTGCGACATGTCGCAATTTAGCGCTCCGCACGTGCCTATATGCTCATATACTACCCCCGCACGCGCGAGTCCGCGCAGATAAAAATAAATCGACGCGTAAATTTAATATCCAGACGCACGGGACACATAACTTATATATATATAGTATTCTAGATCGGTGCGCGGAGGACTTTGAAAGCGTCTTTTTGCTCGCGTTTTCCTCCTATATATCCTGGCACCAGTAGAGCGAGCCGCGCGAACGTATAGATCTATCGAGTCCTTTCACTTTCAACGCTTCTATAGATTAGACTTTGCGTGTGCAGCTCGCTGAATGTACACTTCGCGTACGTACACAGAGAGTAGAGTACGCGAAGCCAATAGTTGCTCAAGCGAATCAGTGTGTACAGCCGCTGCTGCTGCTGCAGTCGCTTGTGTATACAAGCGCGCACGAAGATGATGTAGCTTTACGGGTCACCGCACGAGCGAAAGGGTCTAATTGTGTATTACATGAGTGTATACCGTGTATACGTACGAATCCAGCAACAGCGGCAGCGACCGCGTCACGAGGCAAAAAAATCTCGGCATAATTGTACATGGAATTATTACCAGCAGCCGCAGTGCGCGCGCAATTCGTAGGCACGACGATGTCGCGTGTTGCTCGTAACTTTTTTTTTCTATCGCAATCTCTCGTATTCGACAAGTAAGACTCTTCGGAGCCTACAAGAATTATTATTCACGATATTTTGGAAGAAATTTAATCGTTGCTCTACGAGTTAATTACTCGCGTGTAAATCGTGGTAGACACCAGCTCGTAGTCTACTTGAGCGCAAATGCCAACGGGGCGAATGCACAGCTTAAGGAGCGAACATATTTATATATTATAAAGTGCGGGCGTGACTGGCTCGATCGTGCATAATTATATACACATATATACAGTTCGCCCATATGCTTATTACTTATTATCATGCCGTAAGAGTGTTTACTTTTACAAATCGTACTGCGGCCTATACGAATGTGTGTATCGTTCCGAGGTCTCTTTGCTGTTAGATACGCAGACAGTTTTGCACGCGGCACGTGATACACGTATTATAGCATTTGTTATTAATCGGTCCGCTACCCATAACCAAATGACTTCATATATACGATACAGGCTTTATTACGCGTACAGACATAGGCAGAACTATGTATGAGCAACAGCCGTACATTGCTTTGCAAATATTCTTGACTCAGTAATAAGTTGCTTTTCTAACGATTCGTAGCATTTCATTTTTATAGATTACATTTTTTTCAACTGTTGGAGCAAATAAGAAAAGGGTTTATAAATATTTTGTCAGAGGATTTCTCTGGAAGTATTGTAATTGTTTTAGTAATAAGTTGCTATTTGAGTCAATCAGTGAATGATGCTAACAATGAAATTGGACGAGCTTGGTACAAATAACTCAAAAGCATTACTGGTTTCACTAATTACAAAATTCTTTTATTGGCAGCTATTGCAGTATAGCTGCGGTATATATGAAAATGTACACCTAAATTAGCGTATTTTCTTGTTTTATATTTGGATACTACTCTATATTCGGATCGGTATCGTTTTCCAACAGATACTCAATCAAGTTTAAAGGGCCCCACCCCCCATAGATTTCCGATAAGAGCTGTCTTTGGCGTCACCTGCATCATTCGATTTTGGTTTTTGGTAATCTTAAAGAATAGCTTTACCAAGCTACCATATTCTTTCCCCTTACAAATTTTATGTAAAGGAGTCAGTTAGCTCAAATATCGTGCTAGCTAAGATAGAATTGTCTGTTTCGCAAAAAATGCGCGGACAAGTAGATCCGCTATTGCTGGCTAAATTCGGATTGGCGTCTTTTCTACAAGAATAGGTTCACCGAATTATAACCCCCTCCAGCTTTCATGCAAACAATGTGCAGAGGTGTTAATTCTATAATGTTGGCCAGGACGTTGTACCACAGCAGTACATGCAGTACATAGTAAATTATACGATAGACTCGACGTAAATTACATCGACGAGTTTGGCCTTAATCACTTTTACGAGGCCTTTAGGTACGTCTTTATGGACATCATCAAGTAACTCCTCAAGCTTGGGCAGGATCATAATTGCCTCGTGAAAAAATTACTTGGTCCACTGTACTTGGCACTTTGGTACCAAAGCATGCAGGAGGTGGCCGAAATGCTGTTGAGACGAGGTATCGGTTCCAACTTAATTAGGTTTCCAACTTAATGAGGATCGATCGACTCTGCTCTACGCATGATTTGCTACCACTATATGATTATGATATTGGAAAGAGGCGCGACGACAGCAAGCCAAAATGTTTTTCATCCGAGGGAGGAGAACTTTTAATTGATTTTGAATCGTAGAAAATGGAAAAAAGATCGAGTGCGTTGAACAAAAAAACGTGAGCTACTACTGCCACTGTATATACAACGTCGTTATGGAATCAACCTTCGCTCCAACTAAGCCCATACACTATGTACGAAGTAAATGCATTTCTGTACATACGGTATACAGTTGATGTATATCCAATCATCCCAGCGCGTGCATTAGTAGACCTTCGCTGGGAAAAAAATTGCGCGGCTGCTGTGCAAGCACCAAGCACCAAGCAGCAGTCTATATTATGTTGCGCGCGTTATTACGTTACGGTGCATGCAGGGTATAAAGGCTTGGAAAGGCCAAGCTGCGAATATTTCAAGTCGCGTCCTCGACGAGCGCAGCAGCAGCAGCCGTTCGTGCTCGCGAATCAAAACTTCACTTTTTCTCTTGCTGTATACATACATACCTATACTAACGCTCCCATTATACAAATGCATCGCGCGCGAGGGATAATTGTGCACGCGATAATTGTGTGCGCGAGAGCCTCGTTATATTTACAGAAGGTACATACGTGCACCAGATACGTCCGATTAAAGTCGAAAAAGGGCTCGAACGAAGAAAAAAAGGTTCGATGCCGTTACACTTGCCCATTTACCCGCACGCGTGTAGCGACGTTTAAATACGCAGGCGCTCGAGAGCCTCGTGGTGCGCGTAAAGAGGCAATTGAACCGCGAGCGAGACACACCGTTATGCAGTGGCAGCTGTGCAGTGGAAAAACCGACGCGGGTGACATCGTTACGTTACGTCGCTCGTCTCGATCGACGACGAGTCGAAAATCGAATTGACGCGATGCTGCCGCTGTGCACTGTCATTACAAAAATGCCGCGCGATCTATTATACTTTTATGAAAAGCCAGTTCGATTACGTATACAATGTTGTATTAGATGCGAATTACGCGATGTAAACCGAACTTTTAATATCGTACGATGATATAAAAAGCGTGCGAACCTTTCGACGCGTACAACAAATCGTTCAATTTCTGTATACCGAAGCGCTTGTATATCTGTCAAAATGTTGTATACGTAGTATACTGTATGCAACGCAAAACGACAATGTGCATATTATAAGAAGTCGAGCTGAAAATTATGAATTATTACAGCGTGGCACTGCGCGCGAGCTAAGGTGCAGAGAATATAGCGAAAGAGAAAAAAAGCCATTAAGAGAAATTGTCGTTGTTATTACGAGTGCATGCCGAGATAAATGCCTTGGATGTTACTTAATCCTCTACGCGCCCGTTGATGAAGACGTTCGCGCACCAACAAATAAACGGCTATACGGTTAATAGAGTTGCTTATAAAATGAAGAGAAAAAAAAAACAACTACAAACTAAGTAACTCGACTGCATACGAGTTTATTCGCAATCTGAATTTCACGGATTTTCCACGACACCTCGTTGCAAGTTTAACGTGTGCACCTATAGATGTGTGTTTGTTTGTACAGGTAAAACGAATTTTAGCTTTCACGAGTCTCGGAGCAGTACGCTGCACAACTTTTATACTATGCATATATGCGATTAATATATAGATGCGCGCAATCGAGCATTGCGGCACCCTCGCTTGGATCTTTTTCTCTTTTCTCTTTATTTTCTCTCTCTCTCTCTCGCTCCGGCAAAACACAACACAGGCACACACAAACGCGAGATCTATAGAGATAATTCGTGTGCATTTATATATATACGGTCGTCGATCGCGAGCTGCCGCGCGCATTATATATATTTGAATCGTTTGCGCAATTGCTGCTCTCCTTTGAAATCTGCCCAAGCCCAAGTGAATTAGTCCAATATCGAGGATATTTTCTCAACGTACATAATAAAAAGCTCGCCACATAGCACGAGGTCCCCGTGCGCGCGCGGGTATGTGCGCAATATTTTACTTATTGAAAGCGAGGCATTAATTTTCGCATCGTCTCTTATCCTTCTGGAATTTCACGTATACATACATTGACCCGTACACACGCACAGTTCCTTATTGGTATCGCGTGTGAAAGCTGCGATATATATATATTAAATACATATATATATGTAAATCCGCGAACGAAAAGCACACGCGCAGATATATTTGCAACGTTTGGCGGGGATTACACTCGCGAAAAATTTTTTCGTATCTTTCCTTTAATATTTTTCAACGCCATACCACACACATATAGATTTCGCGGAGAAAATAATTGCGAGCCTTTACGGCGCGCGCCTTACGTAAGGTGAAAAAATTTTTCTATCCCACCGCGATCGGGTGAAGCACATAATGCGCGCGCCATCCCATTATAAATTAACATCGAATTTGCCGTGCGCGCGTAAACGAGCCGTACACATATTTGTAAGCTATAGCCAGTTGCCTTCCCTCTGGCCGATCGGGCGCTCGGGCATTAATAAAATAGAAATTAATCATACTCAAATGATGTTTAAAACATATATAGGTATATATACACAACAACGTGCACGAAATGCTTCCGGAGTATTGAAAAGTTGTTGTACACACACACATATGTGAGCGCGCGTTTATATATACGTAATCCGCGCTGAACTTTTTTTTTCTTTTCTTGCTTACGTCGCGAGAGGGAATAACACTTTCACTCGCGAGAGCTGACGCCGCCATCGCCGTAGTCGTCGTCGTCGTCGTCGCAGCGAGCGAATCTTCTTTCTCTCTTTTGCTCTATACGAAAATCGGCATCGCGCGCACTTCACTCTGTATATGTAGCATGGATATACCTGCACACATACACACATACACACCGCACTGTACATCAGGGAATTAAACGTGCGCTTGTCAGAAGTTTTTCCTCGATCGGTGCACCGAGCTTCATTGTATACGCGATGCGTAATGCGCTATATTTTGCGATGAATCGAAGAACCAGAAAAAATTGAAATTAATCACAAAGAATAAAGACACAATGCCGGTTAGTGTGTGAAATATATACTCGAAACGAGGAGAAAAAATTATCCTAACGGAATTTATGCCACGAATATAATGGTATATCGTCGTCGGTATTGTACGCCTACGCGCGAAGCGACGATCGGCAATAATATACGTCTATGTAAAATAATAATGAATATCCAACGACTTTGAGCGGTATAAATACATATATCGGGTGAAAATATAGGCTTATAGTATAGTAAACTCGTATTTATGAATCGCAAGCGTAGCATGCAAAACTGTGTCAATGCGCGAAAGTTTAATGAAGCCGCGCGCGCACGAGCTCGTCGCTGCTGCTGCTGCTGCTGCTGCTGCTGCCGCGGCAGGTGCTACTCGTGCTGCTCGAGTCAAAGTAATTTTCTAAAAAGAAAAAAAACCGGAGGAAAAATATTAATGTCACGCGCCAAATACGACAATAATTCGATGAGTCCCCAACCCCGATCGAGCGGAAAATCGGCCGATAAATTTAACGCTCGGATTCACTCTCGCCGCATCGGTACTACCGATTTTTCGCTTTTGCCGTAGCATACACTTTGAGTGTACCGATGCATTTTATAGACGACGATGGTGTAAACACCCGTAAACCACGCAGTCCGGGTAAATTAAGTAATGCTCTGCGGCTGCTGTGTTGTTGGAGCTCGTTGCACATGCCAGTGCGTTTTTTATGTGTAACAATATATTGGAAAATCTCCATTGTATTACGCGTGGAGTTTCGCACTCGGAGACTTTTATTCTCACGATTCGTGTGTAGCGCGCTTGTAAATGCACGCCGATCTTTCTCCTCTGAGCCTATGTACGTACAGAAAATCACTAGGCTTGCTTTCAAGCATGTCAATCGATCATTTTTCGGGAAAATCGTGAAATCACAAAATGAACCGATCTCGAGCACGATCGATAACTCACCTCCAAACCCGTTCGATCCCACGATCCCGTGCCAACACTCAATTAAGAAAACAATGCGAATAACTTTGATGCGTCGAGATGATCTTGACAAAACTCACTTAACGAAAAATAAAGTCCTTCAACAAAAAAGAGCTTCTTAAACCAAAGTTCCTTTAAATACACGACTAAGAAAGCTAAGGAGATATGAGCTTTGCACGGCGGCTCCGGAGTGACTGGACGTCTCCTAATAAACCGAAGGTACACCAAAGCCCCCGTGTGTCTGCCAGTCCTCTCTCTCTCTCTCTATCTCTCTTTCTCTTTCTTGAAGTGTCCGCTCACCCGCGAGTAGAGAGCACGAGTGTATATATATGTGTGTTGTTCGTATATATATGTGTAAAGCACATAAACGAACGTACAACACAATCTATACACACGGGAGACTCACCTCAAGCAACGCGATTCGCGAACACGCCGCCGTGCTGCGATCGGAGGGCTTTCACTTCTCGCCCGCGCGCCGATCGCGGCGGCAGCGGTGAACGCCAATGCTGCCTGTGGCTGCAGCAGCAGCAACAACTCGACTCCCGTTGCTTTATCCACGCGCAATTTTCGACTGATTTTGCAGCTTCACTGGGAGGCCCTATGTTATTTGCTTTTCGTTTTTCAATCATCGACTCGTCACGAAACTCGACCGATGCGCGGTGGCATGGATGACACTTTCGAGCGTCGATGAAATGTCCCGGAAATAATTACTTTTTCTGTGCACCGACAGCTCCCCGCTATTGCACTTTCGTTGAATCGTGCATCAAAAAGAAATGAAGAAAAAAAAGTAACGAAAAATCATTAGGATATAATAAGTCGTCGGGAGAAATCAAACCGGGTGCTGCCGCGCTCTCGGCTCGGTAATGCGCGCAAAACGCGCGCGCCTGCCGATCGAATTATGTATAACCGAGAGATTGACCTGGATATCAGGTTTGCGTGATCGTTATGCGTTTGCAGCGCCCGATCGAGAATGTCGTTCTTTACGGAAGAAAGTAAAATAGCCAGGTTTATGGTGCTCCGTAACGAAACTTGGCCATTAAACTAGTTCGCGCTTGAGACAATCACTTTTTACCCTATAATTATTACGCTCGTACGTTTTTTTATTAAATGGATTTGGTTTTTGGAAAAAAAGTTCATAAATATTTTAGAAAAATTTACTTTTTAATTCAGTCGAACTTAAACCATACGCCTCAACAATTCGTTAATTTTCTCCTCGCGGTTACCGAAGTCGCCGCCTTCAACATAATTATTGGTTTTCTTGCGCCATCCACTAGTTGGAGTGTTGAGCTGAAAATAACATGAATTGATCATTAAGAATTTCTCGTTTCAAACATTTTCAAAAAAAGTTGGGGTTTTGGAAAAAATGTGCAAGAATTACTTGTTTCACAATTTAGAAAACAGTTGTGAAGTAATGGGTTCTCAAATTAATTTTTGACACTGTAGGAAGTAACAGAAACAAATATATTTCAGCTACTATGCCAGTGTCAATGACAATTATATCTTTTTTTTTTAAGTGATTTATCACTAAAGTAAACAAAAATACTAATTTACCTTGAATGGCCACAAAAAGTTGCTGACATATTTGAAGTTTTCACCAACGGTAAAGATTTCATGAACTAGATCTTCCATGCAGATAATATCCTTCTTACCTAAGGCTTTTTTAATTAAGCCATTGGTTGTAAGCGCTATTCTCTGTTTATTTATTTTAGCAAAACCTCGCTTGTAAATAAGTGCTTTCACACTCTTAAGGTTTGGATAACCCCAGGTTACGTATGGCTCAATTATTCTGAGCATGTTAGTTGTGGCCTTATTCAATTTGATGAAAACTCCATTATTGATTTGTTTCAAACGAAACAATTTCAAGATTTTTCTTGGCTTTGGAGGAATTTGGTTAACACTATAAAGAAAAAAGAATTGTTTAAATAACCATGAATTATAACACTTAATGGACAATGAAGAAGTGAACTTACCCTCGAATACGGATGACAAAAGCTAGTTTAGCTTCACTTGGAATATAATAATTACCATGTTTTTTAGCCATACGAATGTTACGAATTTCTTCTCGTTCCTTCACAGTGTACTCTTTAGTATACTTTTCAGCTCTCTTCAAAAGCTCTTCTCTGGTTTCAAGACGCCTGATCTTTTTCTAAAATTTCACACATAGCAATAACTAAAATGATCTTAAAAAAAATATATGAGATAAAAAATATGTTAAATGGAGTACTCACTATAAGATCAAGATTATATTTCAAAAGCCTAGCATCTTCCCTACGTTTGAGCCTTTTCAGTACCGCTTCCGGTACTCTTGGCAAAACCTTCGACCCTGGTTTGGGCCTCGGGGCCATACCTGGGCCTGAACTGCGCAACAAAGAAACATGTTATTGGGCAACGAGCTCTTGTCACTGGAAGATGTCAACAATGACAACAGATCGACAGTGGCAAAAACGTGGGTGGCTCACAAGCCGGAGTGTAAGGTTAGTGTGCGCATGTTGATGTTTTGCCATGATTGCATGGACTTTCATTGAAACTTTTACACTTCATCAGGTGGATTCTGATAATAAGATCTTTTTGGATGTGATACATTCACATTTTGCATCAATCGATACTGTTGTTAAGACGAATAAATAAATTTTCTGACAATATTCTTACATTAATGCCGCCATCGTGTTCGAAGAAAAATAAATATTGCAGGTGCATGCAGCAGTCTGCAGTAATCACATGACACAGTTAGTTCACGGCATGCACCTCAGAGAGCGTATTTGTACACACGCCGCGAATTTCGAGATTTTTCGCGCGAACTCTATTTATATTTAAATTTGTGGATCGAATCATAATTTATTGATTCTTTGTTGTGTAAACAGCGGAGCTATAAAAAAACAATAATTAATAACATAAAATAATCTATGATATTTATTACATTTTTAACGGAACGATTAAATAAGTATGAAAATTTGAATGCATCGCGAACTTTGTGATAGTTTTCTATCAAAATAAAGAATACTTGTATCGCAGAAGGGTGGAGGTTCTTACTGTGGTATCAGAGTCAACGAGTAATTTTCCAATAGATAGTTGTGTGAACGAATGTATTTATTTAAAACATAATCGTGAATTCTATTGCAACTGATGCCGATCGACCGATGGTACTAGGTATATTTGAAATCGAAATGATGTGAAATTTTGTGAAAATGATCAATCATCATTTTTATCTATCTAGTTGCGAAGCATAATAAAGTCATTACTGGCCTCATTATAATACTCAATTAAAATATTCACAACCTTTGGGAGGAAATTTCCCCGAGTAGAATTTCTGACGTAGCGCACAATAACT
This sequence comes from Trichogramma evanescens, assembly GCA_902732785.1. Lineage (NCBI taxonomy): Eukaryota > Metazoa > Arthropoda > Insecta > Hymenoptera > Trichogrammatidae > Trichogramma > Trichogramma evanescens. The sequence goes on along the minus strand of CACVKI010142825.1, from coordinate 62,788 downwards.
GCGCACTTGGAGTGGCCTGTGCGAGAAATTGAATTCGGCTGTGTAACATTGGAGTAGGTACCTACGCATATAAAGAAAACAAGAAACTACAACTATAAATAGTCGGAAAAACGTTCAATTTTAGATACGCTGCGTTCCGTTTCTTCGTTATTATATTTGCAAAGACCTAAAAGCTCATCGGGTATAAAGTTCAACAAGCGGCGACCGTTGCAAACGTGGCTTAATAAGAAGTACAGAGAATATACAAAAAAGACTCGTCGTGAGCCTGCAAATATACATTACAGGTAAGTGGCAAATGTATGCGCTAACTCGCGTGTGTACTTGCAAATAGTCCACGTCAGTCGACGGCGACGGCGGTGGCGGCGGCGACCGATCGGTGCAATATATACAAAAAAGTTCCTTTCCCCCTACCTCTCGCTACGCCTTATTATACGTCATGGTGGAACACGTCTAATCGCACGCACCACAGCAGCAGTTGTGTGTGTTTTTATCATCGGTCATCCGCTCGACGTATATACGTCGATAACTATAGATATACGTTAAACACAAGTGTATCATATATACACAGTCGCAGACGTACACACACACATTTCTACTCGTGACTCTTTCGTCTATGAGTTTTACGTGTTGTCTACGTGTGGTGCGGAGTGCGAAGCTTACGTGTGTCGCGCGCCTACTATACAGCACTACTATACAAGCCATCATTGTTATATAGACTGCAAATGTGCTGCTGGCTGGCCCGTGTGTAGTGCGCGATCTAGTCAATAATCGAGCGCGTATATTTGTGTATCTAGAAACGAGTAACAGCAGCGTTTTCTGCTACTCTTGCGATCCGAGTCATCGTGTGACTGACTGACTGGCTGGCCTGTCTGCCCCTCGCTTGCGAGCTGACGACGACGACGACGACGACAATTTTTTGCGCCTGTATGCCTTTTGCTCGAGCTCCGAATTTACCTTTGAACGCTCGATTTAGGTTGAACGCGTTGAACCTGTAGAATCTGAGTGATGTCAAGCTGATCTTGCACATAGCTGGATTCTCGACTCGACTCCGAGTTTGATATACGAGTTTTCGAGCGGTGTATACGTGTGTGTCTCTGTGCGTGTCTGTATGTGCGTGAGTGCAATAAAGTCTATCAAAGTGTGCCCATCCTTACGTATTATACGTCGCGCTCGTAATCGTCGTAACGAATCGATCAATTATTCTACTTTCGTGTGCGACTGCTCGGCTGCTACATGGGTACCGTATACGTGTAGCTATATATAGGTGCAAAAAAATTATTTTCGACGCGCTTATCAACACGACGACACGGGGCTAACAAGTAATCTCCTGTACGTGCCTGGGTGTGCGTGTGAGAAATAATAATAATAATTACATAAGTATCCTGCGAGGATGGACGGCAACAAGGACGAAGCCGAGCGCTGCATCGACCTGGCCGAGCGTTACGTGCGCGAAAAGCGCTTCGAGGAAGCCGAAAAGTTTTTAAAGAAAGCTCAACGACTCTATCCGACCAATAAAGCCGAGGGTGAGCATGAGCCATGGCTGTTTTTGTTTTTCTCTCTACGTAATATAGCATATGTCATTGTGTCGAACGTTTCTGCGTGTACATACGATGTTGATATGCGTTTGCAATTTGACGATTCATTTTCATTACACATACATGTATAGATATAAACGAGAACTTAGTTTTGACTCTTTCTCACGTGAGAAAATGCGCGAGGCAATGTGACTCGATCGAATGCGTACTTTAAAATACGCTTTGATGCGGCAATCTAATCTTGATCATACCAAATTGTACTTTGCCATTTAGATTTGCTGACAACGGTAACCCTCATGTCTAAGCAAATTCCAAAGCCTGACACTGAGCCAGAGGTTAGAAAGAGATACAATTCTGCCAAAAATAATGGACCAAGTGTTCAAGCAACTATAGAGTACACAGAAGAACAATTGGAACATGTCAAAAGGTAAATACTGATTTTTAATTGCAATTCCTTACATGACAGTTCATTTGTACAAAATCTTTACAATTGCAGGATAAAGAAGTGTAAAGACTATTATGAAATATTAGGTCTTAAGAAAGATGCAACCGATAGTGATATCAAAAAGTCCTACAAAAAATTGGCCTTGCAGTTACATCCAGATAAGAATAAAGCACCGGGTGCAGCTGAAGCATTCAAAGGTAAACATGAAATAGAGAATTTTGAGATAAAATCAAAATTAAGTGACACTAAAGGTTTAATTGATGATTTTAATGATTTTTATTTGATTGATAGCTATTGGAAATGCTGTAGCTATCTTAACTGACTCAGAGAAAAGAAAGCAGTATGATATGTATGGAAATGAAGAACGAGTCAGCTCTAGATCACCGCATACTCATTATAGCTATACAAGAGGTTTTGAAGGTAAACGATTATAAACTTATTTTTTATACATTCAATGATAGTTCTACTAATTATGAATTTTGCCTTGTTACAGCTGACATAACAGCTGAAGAACTGTTTAATATGTTCTTTGGTGGATTTCCTCAACAAGATTTTTACATGCGAAGAGGTGGTGGAAGGTGGATGAGACGTGATGAAGCTCATACCCATAACAATACTCATAATCATCAAGTAATGATTTTTTAATGACACACATTTTTTATAAAAATAAGTTCTTAAAAATATTTCAAAATTTACTAAATTTTCATTTTATATTTTAGCAACAAGCCAATGGTTACACTACATTCCTTCAAATGTTGCCTGTATTATTGTTAATAGTCTTATCGATGATGAGTAGTTTTTTCATCTCTGATCCTGTTTATAGTTTGCATGTGAATTCGTAAGTGTCTGAATGAAGATGATTTTATCAGAATATTATTACATGTTTGTTTTTTATTTATCCTATATAGCAAATATCCAGTGCTTAGAACAACTCAAAATTTAAAAGTACCCTACTATGTAAAAGAAAACTTTCATACAGAGTATGATGGTAATGTAAGAAGACTGGAACATTCTGTAGAAGAAGAATATACAAATTTTTTACGACACTCTTGTTATCGAGAAAGAAATTACCGTAAGAATCATCCTGCGAATTTTGAACAACTAATTTAAGCATCAATATTTATGCTAATCATATTTTAGGAGAATCTATGATGTGGAAAGCAAGAAGTTTTGGTGATCAAGAACAATATCAGAGAGCACGGAACATAGAAACACCTTCTTGTCGAAAACTTCAAGATTTGACTGCATAGTTTATCTATGTTGAAGAAAGATTTTGATTACAAATTTGTAATTTCAAACTAGCTTTACTTCAAATTTATTTAAGAGTTTGCGCAAGAAAATTATGGAGAAATTCTGTTGATAGGTTTACTGTACAAAGTATTACATCTAAGATCAATTTCTTGGATGTTATTATAGAAATGAATTTAAGAAATTTATTAGGGACTTTTATGAGTTCTAGGTTGACCGTTATGGGTAAAAGTTTTAAGTTTTATCTTGCCTTACTAAATACAATTTACCGAATACAATTTTCGAAAAACTGAAGCATAATAATTTCGAAAAACTAAAGCATAATAACTTCGAAATTATTTGAAAACTACAGCTTAGTTTGATGAAGTAAATCAATTCACAAATATAAATTCTATTTGATTAAATCTATCTCTCAGATCAATAGCTAAAGCAATTTAATTTATTTCAATTTGTTATTTAAATAGATTAATTTAAAATGGCACTCAAAACTAAGTTCACTAAAATAATGGCATTTTGAGAATTGAAATAATTATCTTTTTAATTAAATAAATACCGAATCATTTTGTACATACCGCACTGTTTCAACAATACAATTGTCCAAAAAAATTGTTGGATTATCCAAATATTTAAGGGCCATCAATGATATTGTTTAGAAAAAATTATATTATTTGTTAACAAATTTTAATTAAACTTATTACATACATTTGCGTGTAAATATGATTATTATGTCTATAGTTGTTGATGCTTTACACAGTAAAAAAAATTAATTATTTGTCAATTATTCATAATTATTGACAAGTTTTAAAATATAATTCCTTTGATCAAAAATACTGTTTAATAATGGCAGATGAGAACATTTTCCATCATTTCTTCAGATGCTTAAAGTTTCTTTTCATTTAAAATCAGCTCTAAAAATTACCTTCCATCATTTCTACATATTCGTCAAAAGATTCTAAATGTTCTTTCTTTACGAAAGTTCGAAATCCTATAATAAAACAATGATTACAAACGGTAAAGCCCAAGTAATAGACGAAAAAATTTTTACTTACCAACAAATAATTTTCGAACTTTGAGTTTACTCATAAAAAGTTCTTCTAAAGTCATAATGAGTTCTTCAAAGCTACTTTTTTCCTTATAATTAGCGACCATTTTTTTGAAAATTTCATAATTTTCTTTTGATAATGTCCCTTTCGCCTGCAAACGATTCAATGATTTTTTGAAATTAAAAAAAACATATGATTGATTCACCACTCAACCGGACAAAAAATTTTCGTTGATCCGGTGTGATGAAGATATTGTTTAGTACATAAAAAATGTTCCAGAATTTAGATAGGGTTATCGAGACCGACTATCACTCTTTCTCAGAGGCCCTAAATTAGCTCAGCATAGAGTGACTACAGGAAAAGTATCAGCGCTCTTTTACTGGAAATTATATGAAATTTAGTAAATACTGGTTTGAATTGCAAGAATCTTTTGCGAATTTTTTAGTGATTATTGTCCGGATCATTAATTAGATTTTGTGTTTTATATTGCAGTGGATCGCAGCAATTTTTTAGACTGCTCAAAATAGTTTAGAACATTTTTTCCAAAAGTTTTCAATAAAACAATTTGGACGATTTTCAGTGAAAAAAACTCTCTAACATTATTTTATTAAATCATCTTGGCTGAGCTAGGATTTTTTAAATAACCGCAATAACCGTGTATTTCCAATGAAAAATGAAATTTCCGGGCCTCTGAAAACAGGTTATTGGGGATTCCAAATTCTATTAAAATTTTTAGATATCTCTGACGTATCAATAAATACGTTCATTAAATAAAATATATGAAAAATTTTTTGGTTGGTTCAGTTGACGGAGAATCACTTAACACAATTGGTATAATAAAAAATTGAAACTCACTGCTTTCAAATACTTAATGCCCTGTTCTCTAGAAGAACTTTTCTTTTCCTCCGGCTTCGGACTTTCGGAAGAAGTTGAAGGAATTGGTGTACAAACTATAGGAAGCGGTTCATCAAAAACAAAATCAATCGGCGTTATTTTTAATTTTCTCTTCTTAGCAGCTGGTTCTTCAATGTTTCGCAATATTTTATCTATTGAGCTTTCCTTGTTCTGTTGGAGCTTAGAAGTTGCAAAATTCATTGCAGTTTTTTGCTTTACTTCGAATAAAGATGCAAAATCATTCTTATCCTTTGATTTTTCCTCAAACATTTGTTCGGTTTTGTACGTGCTTAGATCGAAAGTATCATCATCGTTCGTCGTTGCACGATTTCCAGCGACAAAATTTGAATTTGATCTTCTTTTCGCGGTAGTATCAAATTCTGCCTGTACAGCGGGTAAGGCCATTCCACTCACGTCGAAGTAAGTGTTTGCCGGTTGTGGTAACTATAAAAAGATATTTATTCAATTTTTAATAGCCTTGTTTCAGGAAAATATTGTCAATCATAAACTCATGCTCACGTGTTCCTTGGCATATTTAAAGAATTCTCTCAGTTCTTTGACGACACCGCGGAAATGGGGAAATTTCTTTATGTATGGTCTGATCCAGGATGACAAATGTTGCTTGAACGATGGATTATCGAATCGACAATCGCACAGTAGTATCGCACCATAATCATTTTTATGACGAATGATCCGTCCTATAGCTTGATTAACAGCTCTTGATGCCTCAAGTTGATACCACTGTTGTCCTGTTAAACTCTATAAAAAAAAGATTTCTCGTTCATTGATTTTGTTTCCATTTTTAAAAGCGGAAAACTTGTTTAAAATGTTACTATGTACCTCAACTCCAGGAACTCTGTTCTCTTCTAAATATCTCTGTTTTAATATGACTCTAGGGTCTTTCAAAGGTGGAAAAGGTAACCCTGTAATGAGGACTGCTCTTCCATTAGCATTGGCAAAATCTAAACCTTCGCTGACTTTTCCTCTGCACACAGCCATGAAAATAGCTCCTCTGAGCGTAGGATCGTTAATTTTTTTGTAATAATCGTTCATCAGGCTATTGAAACCATGTTTTGATTGTGGTTCTACAAAAATTGCCTTTTAAAATATCGGAAATTAGATTACGACTTTTGTAAGAATCTATATGATAAAATAAAAAATTTCATTAAAAAAAACTCACTTTGGCATTTTCGATTTGAGACCATTTTCCCATCCGTTGCCATTCATCTTGGCATCTTTTCATAATTGGATAAGAAGGAAAAAAAATTAGTAAACCATGCGGCAAAATACAACTAAGAATTTTTATCGTCTCTCCAAGCGAAGCGATGTATTTTGGATCGTTTCTCGTGTTAAATGAGGAGTTCAGCGGGTAACCGTCGTGACCAGTTGCCACAACACCAACGCATATTTGTTTTTCAGATACAATATGAGGATTTTCTAATTGCACAGAAATATCTATTCCAATTTCTGATATAAAAGGTTTTAATGGAGACAAAGTTCCACTGGTTAAAATAACTGAACGAACTCCTTGATCTAACATATTCTGCATTCTAATAACATAATTCATATAAATAAATTAAACTTATTGTTCAACAAGTAATTACAATTATTTAAGTATTCAATAGGAGTACGGATTCTCCAGTGATTTATTCAAAAATTGAGATTCTGAATTTTATCATTATATTAAAATTTATTGCTTTTTACCCAAATCCAGGACTGAAGCACCAATAGCATATCAACTTTCCTTCAGTTTTATTGATCTTATTTTTTAATTCCCAAGCATTATTGGATGCCTTTTTTGGTTGTTCCTTTTGAATGTACACTTTGTAACATTTCCTTATCCTATCTCTATAATTAGCATTTGCTGATCCAGCAAATACTACTCTCAATGTGTCGCTGAATTTCTGCAGAGCATTTCCCTTCCTTTGAAATGAAGTTCCAGTAACGGTAGTTAGATATAATATAATCTTGTCTAATTTATCAATCACAAGTTGATCTTTCCCTTGGGTCAACTAAAATCATAATTATAATGTATTGACTATTCAATGTTTTTATTTTACATGTTTTTACATACTTACATCTGCTTTAGCCAAAAGTTCAAACATATAACCACCGGGGTACGTATCACCTTCTTCACGATTCTTGATTTGTATAGCATCAATGGCTTTTTCTAACTCTAAAAACATTGTTTTTAAAACCACTAAATCATCACATGTAAAATCTTTAGCAACCATTTTATCGGCTTCTTCAGAATTAAAATCAGGGGGATTTTCTTCCTCTTTAGCCATTGCTTCCATTACATATGTTATTTCATCTATGCAAACAGCAATATCAGTGCTACTTATCTGTAAAAGAAAAAAAAACATTTTAAATTTAAATTTTCAGGCTTAAGGAATTTTTTATTGGAATTAATTCTTACTTGTAAAGAAGCAGCTTCTTCGCACATTTTTTCAACGTTGTGTGCCTCATCTAATAAGATCACATTATTGTTTAAATCTATACCTTGAGTCTTCCTAGTTTTAGGATCAAGGATGTAATTGTAAGGCATGAAAATAATATCAGCACTTTGCTTTAGTTCTCTGGACAAATAGTAAGGACAGCATCTTAATTTTGTTCCTGTCTTTACCAAATCCTCTATGTCCAAAATATTATCTGTAATAGAAGCATCATCTTTCCTCAAATCAACATTATTGTAGTAATGGCAAGTTCTATTTTTCACTTTAGCTTGACACATGTGTATCTTGTTCATGGTATTTGGCTCTGCAGCCACCTCAGGATTTATGCACAGTTGATCTCTAGATCCAAGAACTGTAACACGAACATGACTGTAAGCAGTCCTCTTCAATTCTTGCATAGCTTGAGAAAGCTGAGAATGTGTTCTAGACGCATATATGATTTTCGGATTTTCCCATGCAGCATTTGGATTTTCAACCAGAGCCTTACCGCCAGCTTTGTTCAAACTCTTGCTAAATTGACTGACATAATCGTTTCCAGATGCAACTTGATCCAGACAATCAGCCGTCTGGACTTGCATTTGCAGTTGAGCTTTTTTCACTAAAAGCCACGACAGCGAGGAACATAACAGGCACAATGTTTTACCAGTACCTAAAAGAAAAAATAAATAAATGAAAAAAGCGCAACTATTGATTGATATGAAGATTTTAGTAAAACAAATAAACCTAGGTACCTGTTGGAGATTCTAAAACACCATGTTTACGATCTTGTAAACATTCTATAACTTTGGACATGTAATCCTCTTGAACCTTGTAAGGTTGGAAAGGAAATTTCACAACGACACCCTTAAGTTCTATCTCCTGCATCTTTAATAATGTATGAATCAAATTATAAAAATAAAAAAAAAATAAACAAAAATAAAAATTTCTCGTCAAACTGATCTAAACGAATCGTATGACTTGTGAGTCCGAGAAGCCAAGAGCCGGTAGCAGACGACACTAAGTTTTCATGTTGGAACAACGTGTGAACTGTGAACATGTGCCAGCACGCCAGATAAGTATACACAAGCTATACAGAGTTACATTACATACAGAGTCATTGAATGTTTAGTTCGCTTGCTCTAACTGCAACATCTGTGCTGCTGATTGATAACTTGACACTTCAATCTTAAGACAATTGTTCGAACTGCTAATGCTGCGGTGTGAGTGAACAAGCTTTTGTATTACTCATCTAACTAATTACTCTCAGCGATACGATCTTAGATCGAAAAAACTTTCTGTTTCATCAAAGAACACGACCGCCGAAAGAATTCCAGTAATGATTGATTTCACACATTTCAATGAACGAAAGATAATAGCGGTTAGAATTTGGTATAAATGAATGGTAATTCTAGTCGATTGTATATATGAGTCAAAAGTGTGAAGTTCACGGTATTAGAGAGCATCTGTTAATTTCCCTACAAATAACTCATTCAGTATGCAGTATTGGATGACAAAAAAACAGACGCGTGAAATCGAAAACTACAATTAAACGATAATGTACATCATTGAGACAGTTGAAAGAAAAGCCATCGATTCTAGGATCACATTATTTCGAATCTTGGTTTTGATTTTCGGCTTTCTATTTCTCATTTTGAACAGTCAAAGACTTGTTGTGTCTACATATTAAACGTTAATTTATATACAGTTAAAAATTGTACGGTGTGTTAATCAATAATTCATTTTTTTAATAAATACAGCTGCACGAATTTCGAATTATGTTCGAAAATCGTATAATTCTTAGAAATAATACCAAATATTTATCAGTAAAATGCCATCGTAAAAACGAAAAAGACTCAGAAAAATCGTAAAGCTAAAACGTGGATAAATTTTTTACGTCATTAAATGTTTATTACTCATAGCGACATAATAAAATAATTAAGAAATCGAGATAGCCGCCTAGCGACTTATCTGGAAGCAAAGTTTTCGCTAATGTCGACTCTGAAGCTTAATTATATAAGAGCATATCAATCGAACGTCAAAAAATAACTTCTAGTTCAGTTATCTTTCTAACGTCAACTAGCGAAGTCTCGCTCGTACTCGTGTGTATTTTGAGACATTTCAGAGACACAATATAAAATAGTAGATCGTGGGAAATTTTATTCGCACAAAGTTATATTAAATTCGCTATCTCGCAGTAAGAAATTTGCTTAAAGATCGCAATGGCGAGCGACTGGGCAATCTTTATTTAACCGCAACTAACCGATTTTTCAGGCACGAGGTACCGCTGATGTTATCGTGACGGTATAGCTGTTCCATTTCACACAATTGAAGTTGACGAACGGCTTTGTTACCTTGGATTTTAATGTGTTAGATAATTTACGTTCAAAGAAAAACATTGCTCGTGAACGAGGAAAAGAGACAAAAGTCATCGAGATGCGACATTGATGCATGTGGGTGCATTATATTCCCTCCCGCACCATAATCAACGCCTCAGAGAGACGAGCAGACCGAGGCAGTTCAGTCACGTGGGTCTCTGGCGTGAATATTATATTGTATAGCTATACATATGTCTCTCGAAGTCTCATGCTGCATCGCGGCGAGAGACTTCCCAAGTCTGTGACGCTTATAATATATAGTGCTCTGCCTGCTGTGGCTATTGTGTTGGTTTCGTGTTATAAGTTAGTACAATTCAGTATATGCTGCGTGTGGCGAGAGCGAGCGGCACGAGGCATGGCTCACATATATATAGGCTGAGCTGAGCATTTGGTCAGCTATAACATCAGTCATTCTCGATCGAGCAGTCGAAGCAGAAATATCGTAGCTGCCCGCAGCTTCGCGATCGAGACATCTCATCGACGTCGTCGTCGTCGCTGTAGTATAGCCGTGCGTGTGTCGTCGTACCGTCGCCGCAAACTGCACCCACGCTGCAGTACTCTGCGCCTCGTCGGTTTTTATTTTGGTTTGGCAGCGAGACTACGATACGTAATAACACGACAAAAGTAGCTGCAGCAGACGAATAACATCATCATGGGCAACAGTACGAGCAGCCGTAACAAGAACGGCAAAAGAACTGCCAAACCGCCGTCGAAGCTGGACTTGACCGATGCTCTCAACAGCCAAATCGAGGCTGCTGCTGCCGCTTCGGTGGTTTCGTCGTCTGCGAATAACATCAACGGACCTAGCGGCAGCAATCAGGCGATATCACAACAAGCTGCTATGTCGCGCAGTCCATCGAGCGCCGAGATATTATCCAGTCAATTTTTGCCTATCGATAAGTTGGCCAAGGTAGGTGTTATCTGAAAATTCAATGCTTAGCTAATTTTTTTTTTCTTTTTTTTTCCCAATGATACTTTGATGGTGATGGTGTAGAAACTTTATACGACTTGGGCTATACCACCTATATCAACATATGTAGGTTAATGGTATAAATCTCGAGTTATGTGACCAATGCAGTACATACTGTTACATTGTTATTATTCGCATCTTTTCTCTTCTATTCCGACGATGACAAAGCCAGCGAACACATGTCACACCAGTGCCTGCGCCGCTTGTCGGTCGGTCGAGAGACCACATATACTAAAACATCCTCGATCGTTTCGAATAGGAGCGCGGGTGAGATTCTCGCCCTCGCGTCAATCCTCATACGCATCGATCAGAGAGGGCTGCTGCAGCAGTGCAACAATTTAAATATTCATTAAAACCAATTACCTTATCAAAGTATTATTCATGCTAAGTAATTCGACGATTTTTCGTTTTTTTTTTTTTTTTCATGACAAAGTTATTCCGTTTTCCAAAGATTCTTTCAGACATAACGCTGAGAGAAGAGGGTGTTAACGGCATCTCTCTCCAAGTCTTCCAACAGTATTTGTTCCCAAGCTATCCCGAGCTTGCGGATAGACTTTTTAATTTTTTGCACACTAGCCACTCGCCAACAAAATCAAAACATCTCGGCCTGTCAGCTTTTAAACAGCAGACCGAGAAATTTTTATCCCACATGTTTGATCAGTTGGTACTAGAAATGTATGTGAAGATGTTTGCCGAAAATCCTGGCGAAAACGAAATTACACCCGATGGCTTTCGGGAATTACTTCTAGTATCATACAGATTGGCCATGTCTGAAAACAGAAACAGTTCCTGTCCTCAGCTATTGAATATAATAAATGCTGTTGTGATTTCATGTGTAAGCATTTTTACCAGATCTAACAATTTTTACAATTTGAAATGAAAAAAAGCAAATATTTATGTTATTCTTTTTTCAAGTTCCATGGAAAAGATACTCTCTCTGTAAATTTTGTTACCAATTGGATGTGGAATAATTGTGCTGGAGTGGTGCATGGTATCCACAGATATGTTGTTCATGTCCTAACAACAGCATATCGTAATAGTAAAACTTTATTAGCAAAAGAATCAAGTATGCATCTTTCACCATCAACTCCTATTTTGGATCAGCCTGAATGGACAGATTTCACAGAAACTATATTACCTATTAGTTACGTGTGGCTGCTTGCTTCAACATTACCCGATTGTTATACACAGGTAAATTTTTTTATTTTTTCCATTGAAAACATTGCATCTTTAGTTTTCTTACTATTAGTTTAGAATTGAGTTAAATTATTGTTAATTTTGTCTTCTTTTTTATTTTTTATGCCTTTGTCAGTGTTGAGAAAATATGTTGTAATTTAATGTGTATAATGCAATTAACAAAATATCTAGTGTGTATTGTTATCTGTGAACTAATGTGTATTCAATTGTTGTCAGTATTAGATTTGTATGTATAAGTAAATTTGTGTAAAGTACAGGAATCTGCTAAGCTGTGTTTAGTCATCTGTAGACACTTGTAACTTTTTACTTGACTGGCTGATGACTACCAAACAAGTGGAATTTGGTTTGTTGTAAATATTGTGTTATTGCACGTAAAATCTTGTAGCTTCTTAATTCTAACAAATTATTACATTGACATTTATAAAAATGCCGTGAAACTTGTTAGAAATTAATTTTTCATTTCTGCATGTGAAAAATATTATTTCTTGTTCAACCAAATATTAAAATATCTCATTCCAACTCACAGGATAGAAAGTATGTAATTTAAATGGCTATTAATTTATATAGAATTCTATTGCATGCGGTTAATTTTTTTTAATGAAAACATAACTTAAATGAAATTTTGTTTAAATACTCAAATTTTGTAAGAAATAATATTTACATAATAACACATTCATAAATGTTGCTATAAGACTTACATAGATCGATGGCTCTTATCAAAAAGATGTTATGCTTTCTTTTGAAAGAATATGGCATCATTTTGATAGAAACTGTCGTTATTTATATGCATGGGCCTAATATTGAAAGAATATTATATCTGACAACCAGCTAATTTATACTTCCATTTATCTAATGAGCAATCATAACATTATGATAAAAAATTCTGAAAACTGTCACTTATGAGCTAAATTTCTACTTATAGTTAGAAGAAGATAACAAAGATAAAGTACAAGCACTCATTGAGAAGATGTCTGGTATGGCTTGTCCTCGACACTGGACACTACTTTACAATAGCGATCAACATGGCTGCGGTAGCAATCGTTTTTTGCATCACGTTCTCGGTTACCATGGACCAACTTTGACTTTGATACGTGCTGAGGGTGCCCTGGGTGCTGACCGACGTACTTATCCTACATACTGCATATGCTCGTCCATGGAGTGGCGTGAAAGTCACTTGTATTGGGGTAATGAGGACTCAATGGTGGTTGAATTGTTACCCAATTATCGCGTCATACAAAAAGGTCCGAAGCTACTGTATTTAAATACAAGTATCAGGGGTTACCCACAAGGACTGAGAGCAGGTTCCGATCCAAGAAATCCGTGTGTATCGATAGATCAAGACTTTAGTTCAGTTAGTTTTGCTGGCGTGCCTTACAGATTATCTAGTCTCGAAGTATGGGGTTGTGGAAGTTCTAAGTTCAAGTATGTATAATCGATATTTAATACTATTGGTTACTTTTATAAATTTGTTAATTAACTTTTGTCATTAACAGAGAAAAACAAATTGAAATTAAAAAATGGCAAACGAAGGAAGCAGAAAGACAACAGGTAGTAAAATTAAGTACATCAGAATGGTTAGATCACCCAGATCGATACTTATTGGAAATGGGAGGACGGACTAATTACAATAATTCCAATTGTTAATAGATGTTTGTACTATTTTTTGAAATATGTACATATGTAAATATAATCAATATAATTACTCATTAAAATCGATCAATGGCTAATGAAACAATAATTATATAAGGTCGACTATGCAAACTTGTATCTGCCGATGTTAAATTTTTCTATATATAAAAAAATTGTACAAAAACCTATTTGATAATAACACACTATATGATGGGGATGGAACATTAACTGTTTTGTTCCAAAGCATATTTTCAAGATGAGAGTTTTAAATTAGCTTCCACCCAATTTGTATATTTTTTCATTTGCTTTTGCATGCAAGAAATAAGTTTGTCTTTTGAAACAGTGCTACCTCTTGCCCAGGGTGAGAAAATAATGAACTTTTGGTAAGCCTGCGTAAGACCAATGATTACGCAAATTTATTCAAAATTGCAATTACTTAAGATTTTTATCTGGTATTATAAATTCTGTGGACGCTCTTAAAAATTTGAGACTTTTTTAATAATTTTTTTAGCAGTCATCAGAATAGAGTCTTCTTTTTAAATAGTAAATATAAAGTTTATTCGTTATTTTTAGGAAAGTGCTTTCTCAAATTTTAATAGCCAATTTTCATACATATTTACATTGATACAATCTTAGCCTAATTTGTAGCATCAAGAATACTGTGCAAGTATTATAATCCTAAAACAGTATTGTTAACTGCAAAATTGTATTGGTAAATTTCGTAATTTATTCAAATTTCACTAATAGATTGTAGGAAATATGAACTCCTCTTTTTTGTAGAAAAGGTCAGGATGCAAATATTTTGTAGGACTCTTTCTTTACTAATTGTTGAGTAGAGAAATCCAAGTTGAGATTTTAAATTTATATATATTTTAAAGATAATATTTTTATTGATCATTGTGTTAGAGAAATAAAACCATGTAAGGGAAATTTGATTCTACAATATGTTTAGATAAGAAGTTTATTGTTTGTGTAAAATATATACAAGTAATAAATAACTGTTCAGATATTTATAATATGATAACACACTTATTATTTCTTCATGTTGCTATAATCTCTACTGCATTTTGAAAATGCACTTACTTTTATCTTATTTTTTTATTTTCTTACAAATACACCTCGCTGATCACAATACATAGACATGTTTTATGATTCAAATGAGCTGGGTCAATGAAAATGCTCTTGTACTTCACATCCTTTAAGAAGATATAAGTTATTTCCTTAATAACAGCTAATATTATAGTCATTTTAAATTGTAAAATCATAAGACTAATATGTACATGTCAGTCCTATCAAGTAAATATTTATAACAAAAGTCTGTATATAAAATGTGCTGCGTTGATAAGTGACAACTGTCAACTTATCAGTTTTAACGAGTTATGTGGTAATTTTTTTGTCATAACTCAATAGATAATAAAAAAAAATGATGAAGATGCTGCATAATAAGGATACAATACGTTATTTGAAAAAATAAAAAATTACTCATTAGTTCAATTAAACTTACATAAATATATATTTGAATTATGGTCAGCAGAAATAACGAAAAAAATTAAATACCTCCTTTTTATGAACTTGTCAGAGTTGATGTATTAATCGAAAGTAAAAAATCCACGATAATCGTAATAATCTTTATAACGCTAGCATTAGCTACAGAAGTACAATATATATATATAAAATATATATTTATACATTAACACGATCAATTGATATATAAATATATATCTACTTATATGTTTTTAAATGTGTACGAGCACACTAGCTTCATCATCCATTCATCGCTAAGCTTATTCATCTTCATGGAGCCAAGTACAATAAATATATAGTTATAAAGATACGTAGATACTTTTTATTGAAAAACACATTGACAATACTTAAATCTAAAAAAAAAACTTAATATCTAATTTCAATAATAAAATCAATCACAACACAAAGTATAATGAATCATAATTGTAATAATCGCTTATTATTTCAACGAAATAAACGATTGATCAATAGCCTTTTTAGACATGAATAACGATCTTGGATTTATACATGTGAAAAAATTATTTACATCATAAGATAAAAATAATCAGTTACTTTCCTTCTCGTTATCACACGGAAATATTTACTATCTTAATAACATTACTTTATAATTGTTGCAAAGGAGCAGTATACATGTATAATGTATGTACAATCTAATTACAATCTAATAACTGATGAATCGTGTAACGATATCAACGATTGTCAATGCACCGACTCTCAAGTGCTACATTAGGTATTTATAATGTATGAGCAACACTTTAAGTGTTATATATTTTAAATAATAATTTATAATATAAAATAAAATTATGTTATTTCTATTCAAATACAAGCTTTGCTTGTTTCTTTCATAAAGATCGAGTTTTTTCAAGCATTGAGTTTGCTTAACTATACATTTGATTAATAATAAAAATTAATTTTAATGATGGTAATATTAATAATTATAATAATGATAATTATAACAATAGTAATGAACAATAGTTAATATAATAACATTATTTTGCATTATTGTACAAAAGCTTTCAAAAGCGAAAAATTAAATTCTGATCATGTAGAACTTTTTGAACCTTGCAATTTTAACTCAGCCGGTGAAACTAAAAAGTCGACTCTGTAACGGTTGTAAGGTCGATACGGAGTGTGATCGACGCTATTATCAGTGAATAACCGCGTCCTATGCGGTAACGAATTTTCAAATGCACCTAATAACCATTCTTGGCAGTGTCGGAGCTGCTGGTCCGTTGTATTTTTCGCCAACCAATTAGAATGCCAACGTTGGAACTTGCTGCCCTTAGACTTAGTCACTTTAGGATGGTCCTGATGAAATAAATTTTTTTGAAAAACTTATGTAAACATAATTAAACTACTTTAAGGCATTAATGATTAATTACCTGTCGAGCCTTGAATAGACAACCCTTGCTGTAGACAATGGTTTCTTGATTTACAACATACATAAGGCGGTAATTATCAATATTAAATGTACACTGAGTTTCTTCCGAAGTAACGATATCTGATCGTGATGCTTCAGTATCTGCTTCTTTATTTGTTCTGCAAAAATTATTTCAAATTAATTTTTTTATTGTGAATCAGACCAAATTTCTAATTTAAAAAAGTATACATACTCGATGTTTAATAATTTTTTTGTCTTATTATGCTCATTGTAATGCGGATGGAACCTTTTGAACCTAGTTAAGTTGCGAGGAATGAAGACAGGTTTTCGACCCTTCAAAAATGTACTTAATGTTTCACTACCACTGCTGCCGCTGACTGCATTGCTGTGTCCACTGTTCCAACCGTTTCCATCAACCTACAACAAATCCCAATAAATTTTTACCTTCTAACAGTTTTCCTTTCGTTTATTGCCTTATAAACCGAGCTTAAAATTGAAAAAAATCTAACAAAAAAAATTAAAAAAAATTATTGTGGCTTTTTGGTAAAAACTAAAACTAAAATCAAATGATTACCAATGAAATGAATGTTAACTTAAATAATAAAGTATGAAATATCTCGATGTGGAAAATTATGATTATCGCTTGTAGATCAATAATAATAGGAGTTTCTCATTACAGAAAATTAAATAAGTTAATCTTAAAACGAAATAACAATATAATTCGCCTTTTTTTAAAGAACTGTATACATAGCTCAACGACCTGAGAGGTTGGAAATAAATAAATTGACACTTGACGTTGACAGTTATTTTTATCGATGCTTTTAATTTTATTAACTTTCTTCGTTTCCTTTTTTATTCTTGACAAAACTTGTAAAAGTTTTTATTTTTTCATGCAGCAGTATATGAATACACGAGTACGAGCGAAAATAAAAGTAACTTATAAATCACAGAACGTAGAGAAAATAAACAATTAATTGGACATTAAATAAATACTTTTTTTCAAGCATGTAACAGTTGTTTAAAAAAAGCTTACAGATCTTAAATTACTTAATTTTAGTTCCTAAGTATTTGTATTCATTAAAACAAAAAGCAAAACGTTATAACTTATAGACTAAGAAAAGATACCTCCTTTTTATGATCAAATAAATTTACAAAATTAATAGAAGTGGATGCCTTGGCATATTTATGTAACAACACAAAAATTTAGATAGTAGTAAAAAAAAGCTCAGAGAAATGAAGCTAAATGAAAAAAAAATTTATGAATGAGAATAAAAAAATACATGCAAATTGTGGTGTTGTACAAAAATGATAACTTAGACAGGTAGATGTTTAAAAGCATCGTTCATGTATTTCAATATCTCTTTTCTATACAATATTGTTGCCATTTATATTTTTCAATTATTATTTTTTTTTAATTTGGATATTTCCACTTCGTATTTTACTAGAATAATAGCATTTATATCTTTTATTCCAGCTGTTCCCTTGTGTTTTCATAATTCTCTTCTCATTATAATTATTTGCTTTTTCATATTTTCATGTTGAAAGATACAAAATATAATTTTTATTTCATTTAGTATAATATTTAGATCTATCTATCTATATAATCGTACAGGGGTCAAGATTAAAACGTTTCTTTCCATATTTCGTTTCTTAATGAAGAATGTATACGTATATATAATATGTGAGACGGGAATAGGCGAGAGCAGGGTCTGAGACATTTTTATTCGGAACAATGTGTTGTCTTCACGAACGCGCACACGTTTTCATTTTTACAAAACTTTTTTTACAATTTTTCGAGCGCACCCTATATGCACGGTGACAAAAATTTTTTTTTCATGTACGTACAAAAAAAACGATCGAGAAAAAACAATTGCTTTGCAGTTAACAAAATAACTAATATATTACAGTTATATCCGAGGATTTTCTAAAAATCTCTTCATATTTATATGTACAAAAATGTTTACCCATTCAGTTAACGAAATGGCCATAATTTTCACTTTTAATGACTGATTTTCATAGGAAGCACACACACATAATATAACGTTGATAATTATTACAATAAATGCCGACGATAATATTATTGTACAAAAAATTTAATGTATAGTAAACACTTGCTAACTTTTACTTTTCACATGTAATGTGCTAAAAATTAACCATCGTCGTCGTCGTAGTCGTCTTCGTCGTTTACGGCGTTCCTTTATTTGAAAATCTTGACTCTCATATGAAAAGTGAAAATTCGTAAGGAATCGAATTTTTTGCGTAAAAATGACTAAAGCCTCGTAATCGTAACTGTTGTGGAAGAACTTGTAGATACGCTCTTGTTTTGGATCGAATCGTGAATGTGTGCCACCAAATTTTACACTTCATTGCAGAATATTCTCTCGCCCAATCGCAATCAATAGTTAATAAAGAATTTTCTTTACACGCGCTTTTTCTTCTGTACCGAAGTGAACTTTTTTGGCGCAGTTCTACTTCTTTTCTACATATTTTTGTGTCTATTGCGTATAAAAAAGAACTGCTAACACGACGTATATTTTATATTAAAAAGAAATTATATTTACAAGAGCTATCGTGAGGCTGTTGAGCCATAAAGAAATAAACAATAAGAATTAACACGTAATCCATATGAAATTTTTGCGCTGAATCTACTATTTCACTATAATTCATGGCTCAACAGTCTGATGCAGACTGACATTATTCATAACTATGTATAATTTTTTGGAAATATTTACAAAATAGTTACCTTAGAAGTATATGCGCTAATCCCCAGATCTACGTTTTATTTTTAAAGAGCCTAAAAATCATCGCAGGGAGACTGAGATAGAGAGAGATTCATTTAAATGTGTCTCGAATCAGTTGTTCTTTACACGCAGTACGTAGTAGTAATAATAACGTTTATGGTAATGATATTAATCATTATAAATCGTCACTGTGACTTTTTTCTATAGACATATCTTCCATATTCTCTGTATCACTCTTCGATTCCTATAAATATATATTTAATTTTTATATTTACAAATATTTACTGGAACTTCTTATAATTCAACTTTTTTCTAATCAAGTAAAATTCGGTGCGATTCCCTCAACATTAGTTTGACGGAATTAGTTTATTGAGTTCTACAATTTAATAACGTTCGCACGCGCACTCATACACGACTTATTCATTTAAAAACAATTTTTCACAAATTGTAACTTTTATTTAATTTCTTTCACTTAATTCAAGGCAATGTCGATTTTTTTGTGTTTAATAAATTAATTCGATCGTACTTATCAAGATGTATCGGGAATCGCGTCGAAAAATTAAAAGTTAATAACTTTATTATCTTGTATTTCGTATTGTATGTAGTCTGCGATCGTTATGCCTATTAGATTCTATCACTGAAAGATACGTTCTTAATTTTAAATTGTTAGTAGCGAACGCGGAATAGCACATTACGAATTTTCTCTCTCTTTCTGTCTGTAGATACTTAATATTTTAAAATTTTATAGAAAACATGGACCTATATTTTCTCTCGTTGAAGCTGCAGATTTTTTGTAGGAAATTCCAATACGTATAGAGAATTGAAATTGTTGTTATGTTTGATTCAAGTATTAATATCAATTTGTTTCTCACTGTGAAAACTGATAAGGGACACGAATTTAGCGTTGGATAAAAAATGTACAAATGCAAAAAATTAGCAATAAAGTATGTTTCGTACTTCTTTCAGACTTGTCAAAGCATTTATAACTCGTGTATAAAATTTCATTTAAAACTAACGGACAAAATTATGCAGGGGTCAATCAGTTTTATAAAGCACTAAAATGAAAAGTTGAGAAGATCAATTTAAAATTATAAATAATTTCTCTTCGTTTTCTTAAAAAATAGTGCTGCTCTTTGGCTAGACAAACGTAACTGTGCGTTAAGTAGGATGCAAAAATGAAAAATCTTTATAATCGAATCATTTGACTTAGTCCGTATCTAGATACGTTTTGAGGGCAATTTAAATTTAATCAATGAAATGCATATATCAGAATTTCGAAAACACCGTTCGATTATTTCTAAATTGAACAAGCACCGGTATAATACAAAATGAAATTACTAAATACAATATGACTACATTTAAAAAAAATTAAAGCAAAACTCGAACCGAGCATAACTAGTTTACAATTGAATCTGCATAGAATTAAAAAAATATAATTTGCAATGTATATTAAAATATATAATTTCCGATATAATAAATCACAAGTACTCGCTATGATCAGAAGCTAGAATCAAAAGTCGAAGGTAGTACAATTTTTCTATTCTGTCTCTGATTAATACACATATATTAACGTAATAGGGTAATACGTTATTTACAACCTTTGTTATCGGAGCCGCAAAAATTCCTCTCAAAGTTTTCATTAATAAATGTGGTTGAAGATGAAATAATTCCCGAAAGGTAATCGATGCATTATTTATATACATCTAATTTATCTAGTTTATGAGTATCCACTATGGATACCGGGCGGAGCAGCTCATTATAGAGAAAATGATCACAAATTTGTACCGCGTTTTTACTTCTATTATAATATTATCGAGATGATTTCAATAACTTAATCACAATTCTGATGAATGGTAAGTAATTAATGTATAGCAGTAATCATGATAATAGAAATAGTTAAGCCACACGTTAGAGCGCAATGATAAGTAATATCTACAACGTTGGCAAGTTTTGAAACAAGGGGTGTGGATCCTATACCTTCTTGTTAACGTCAGTATTCTTGCGCTTTCTTCCCCTCCCCCCCTTTGATGCCTGGTCGCTACTCACAGGATGACTAGCTGCTGCATTAGAATCGGTTGAGGAAGTAACGTCCTTGGAACTTTGTCCTGGCACTCCTACACCACCACTAATCGTCGTCGTTATTAACGACGTTGTCGATTTGCCTTTCGCCGTACCCGAATAATTCTCAACGTAAGACGACCACTTTTCTGCCACTATCACTGAGGTCTCTTTGTCTCTATCACCACGATTAGTGTTCGAATGGGTATTATCCTCGGACTCGACGTCAATCATCGTCATTAACATTTTTAGACAATTCTTGTACTGTAAATTTATAAATCAAAGTTAACTGGATGTTTTAAAAGATTCTTAAAAAAAATTAATTTAATTAAAATGTTAAAATTCTACTTACTATGACGATTCTGAAGATGTTTTCGTCAGTCATTAAACGTTCGACATCTCTGAAATATGCCATTTCATAGGCAGTCCTTAAATAAGCGGTCCGACACAGACCACCTGTACTAGAAATCTCTTTTGGTCGCTTTCTTTCTCGACTGAACATTTCCATACATTGAACACTAGGCTTATCGCTGACAATATGTTGAAGCTGTGTGGAAACGGGTGATTTTGTTAAGATGTTTTTCATTCATGCAAAATACCACTAATAAAAATCATTAAAAATTATTTACCTGTCTCACAGCATATATTACAACTTTATCAAGTGTAAAAGCAGTGAAGGCATGGATACCAAACATTTCTCTTAAATTATCTTCATATTGATTAGCGTCAAGATTTCCGTCAAGAAGATTTTTAATCATGTCCAGAAAAACAGGGTAGTATTCTTCGATTTTATGTACATCTATAAATTTTAATTAATAAATAAATTTCGAGTTAAAATAATGAAATTAATTAACATAAAATTAAAACTCACTTTTAGGCTTTAATCTAAGGGCAATCGCTGTACTTTCTTTTCTCTGTTGTTTATACTGCCTTTCTTCTTCAGCAAGAACCATGGCTCGATTATACATTTTATTTATTCGATCGCAGAGTATTTGATGAAGTCTCATGAAAAGATACCAGTTATTGCTGCCCATGAAAAAGACGTATGCTTCATTAGGTTCTCTCATGGCATTATGATTTTGAATCATTCTTTTCATGTTGTCTTCGTCATGTTTGGAAGGCGTTTCAGGTGATTTACTGTCGTTATTTTTATTGCTCCCTTGCAATCCGGCTGCATTGTGAGAGCCAACATCCAAATTAGGTGTATTTTTCCCCGTACTGCTGGAGGGTACATCATCTTTGTCGTCTAGACAAAACATAATAACAGCAAGATTAAATTTGAATCAAAGAATCATTTGAAACTCAATTTCATTGGGTAAGTATGGCAAAAGAGCTGCGTACGCGTTTCATATACATCACAAACGGTGTTTAAGTGGCCCACAAAAACTAATTATCTTTCCCGTTTAAATTTTACGATAACGACAATAGTTTTTTTAGACCTTTCAATAAATATATGAAAATTCAGACCCATCCATACGTAAATTGCATTACTTTATCAAGAACATTAGTTGTATAAGCAAATTAAACTTTCAGGCATCGCGTAAAAATGTTTTAGACCGATAAATACTCTTACCCACGATTGACTAAAGGCACAACTCAATGCCAACTAGTATCTCCGAAAACAAGAAATTGGCGACAATTTCTCCGTAAAGTCAAGGATTATTGTACTTACTTTCTTCGTCTTGTTCATCATCGCTGAGTTCTTGTCTTGGATGATAAAATAGATCGGGTACAAATTGTTTTAGTATTGCTTTTATTTGTTTTTTATCCCCTTTCTGTATTGACGTTTGTCTTTTCACATGATGGATAATAAGGTTCGATACGTCGTTCAAAATGGGCGTTAAAGGAGGATACTGTAAAGTTAAATGAGCCTCATCCCCTGAAACGCCAGTATTTTCCTCATTCTCGTGTCTCTGTAAATAGAAAACATTATAAAAATTATCTATAAAAAAATCTGTTCAAAAGAAAAGTCGATTATTACCTCATCATATACGAGCTCAATTTCATTATACAAGGCTTTCGACCTGAGCGATTTAATATCGGTTTGTTTGAAGTTAATACCCTGATGATCGAGAGACTTCAAATAAAACTTTTCATTTTGCTCTCGCCAAAGGGCGTTGAAGCTTTTTTGAGCTTCTCTCCATTCTTCCTCTTTAGCTTTCAGTCGTCTTAGACATATTGGCACTGCGACTACTGGATTCTTTTTTAATCCATCAATTATATCCGCTGCTTTATCACCATAAATCCTTCGAATAGCTCGCTGATGTATCGTAGGCGAATTGCCGCCTAAACAATCGTCCAATTTAAACCTTAATAATTCTTCTTGCGTCATTCGGGCCATTTTTTTAGTAATCGCTTCTAGTACGCGAATAGTGGCGGCGTTGGTTTCAATTACAACATCAAGCTCAAAACGTTCATCTTCACAACGATAGATCATTTCCTCAAACGAGGTTTTTCTTGACGTAACAAAAGTACTATCTTCAGACCATGTCGGGAACGATACCCAAGTATCATTTAGCACCGATTTACACAAGGCAGTTCTACCAGCACACTTCGGCAGAATATAAGTTTTTGGTATAGCACAATACGATGCACCAAGTCGTTTACATGCCGTATAGTCAATTTCCATTGCAAGATCCCCTTGAGGCCTGTCTTGATGACTTCTAACTACATTATTTGGTACTGCTTCAATGTTGCATACTGAATTAGAGTTAGAGTTAGAAGGTGAGAGCGCTGTAGATGCGTCGATGTAACCAAGAAATTCTTTAAACCAACGTAAAAGATCAGGAAAACGGCCCAAAAACGGAGTAACCAACGTAACCAATTCAGTCTTAGATATGATTTCATTGTTGAATAATGCAAGACATCTCAAGAAGTTCTCATACACTTCTTGGGAACGCAGAGCTTTGCGAACCTGTAAAATTTAATTTGGGAAACATTAAAAACTTATTCACTTTAGCAACGATGATTTGAGATACTTTTTACATAATTTTGAAGAGCAATTTTTTTATTATAAATTTTTATAATCTTAATGAAAGTGTAATTAATTTTTTGATTTCAATGTTTTGAATATGATTGACAATTTCAACCCACTTAGAAAAAAATGTTTAAATAATTAAAGATAAATTTACCTTGTCAAAGAAGGCATAGTCCGCTAACGTTCCATGCTTCCCTACTTCTGCTATGGATAAATCCCGAACAGACGCTACTTTATGTTTTTTAGGAGGAGGTGGACCATGCGGAAGATGAGAATTACTCGTTGTTACTGTAGTATTAAATGACGGACTCCTTTTTAATTGATTCTGACTGTGTCCATATTTCTGACTTGGCACATTGACTTCTCTCATTCCAGTACGTTCCTTCTCTCGTTCTCGCTGATCCCGTACATCGAAAGGAACAGCTGACCCTTGTTCTCTAGGTACAGGGCCCGCATTATTGTATTGTTGTTTCAGGGTGGGTGGCTTTTTGGCAATTGTTGCGTGATCATTAACATTACACACCTTGTTATTCTGAAATACCGCAGACTGGGGTACAAGAAATTTTATTAGAAAGTTTCTTAAATTCATCTCTCAAAGTAAAATGAAGATATAAGGATATATTGAATATAGATTAAAATTTGAAAAAACGAAAAAAAAACAACTTACAAGAAATTGATCTGTTTGCATATTTTCAGGATTACTCACTAGTGCATTTTGTTGGTTAGTAGCATCAGGAAGAAATTGGCCAAACTCCAGAAGTAAATCATTCTGATTTTCAAATAATTTTGCAACCTGGCTGTAAACTTCAGCTTCTGTTAATTGTTTGCCACTACCAGCAGCACTACCTCCACTTCCACTTCCTGATTCTTTCATATTACGCTGTTCCTTTTGATACGTATGAAGAATTTCAAGAAATCTCTTGTATTTGTCAGGATGACTTTGAAACCGGTTCTGAGAAATAATACAATTGAAATGAATGCTCATTGAAACATGAACTATAAAATTTTCTAAAAAAAAATTATTTACCTTTATTTTATTAACATAGTTAATTGCGTGATTAAACTCTACGGGTTGATTTTGCTGTGGTTGACCTGACACTGGTACACCATCTTGAGCTTGACTCAATGCTTGGCTTACAGCCTGAGCTTGCGCTTGTGTCACATGGTTATTGTATGCAGGAACTGGTGATGCAGATCCATGCATTGGAAGGCTATTTGGGCCGATATTATTTATTTGTGGATGAATAGTTGCTCCCCTAAAATATTTAAAAAACAAAAATAAGAATCTATCTCTTGTAATGGTTTGATTATTCATTTTTGAATAAACTGATTAATAAAACTTTGATTAAAATGTTGTACTATTATAAATAAATGTAATAAATTAGAATCAACTGATATTTACCCTTGCATTATTTGTACAACAGGTTGAGCCTTGGGTAATTGGATTGGAGGACTTGTAATAGGTGGTGATCCAACATTGACTGTACATTGGTGAGCAGATGTAGTATTGGTGTGAGTGGCTGTTGGACTAGGCATGCTAACTGAGACTTGAAAAGCGTAGCCTTGCTCATTTGCTTGAACCTCTATTTTGTAACCCGGCGGTAGAAATGTGTTGAAGCCAACTATCAATTCGGGATGGCCTTTAAATAAATGGCTAACCCTGGTAATAACTCCTGGAGTATCTATGCTTTGAGATTTAAACTCTTTCATAATATCTAAGAAATCGTTATACACCTGGGGCTGGTCGCTAAATTTGTATTTAACTTGATCAAGATATGATAGCGCATCTTCAACTTTGAGCCTTTGAAACTGCTGAGCAGAATTTTGATTGACATGCCCTTGCGTTTGAATTGTTGGAGGATTGCCTTGTACCATCTAAAAAAAAATATTGAAGTTCATTGTACAATACTATAAGGTAAATGTCTTTTAAAACTTGGTTGTCCTTACTTTGCTTTGACCAACTGGTCTGGTAGTAGCTTGTGAGTGTTTTCCAAAAGTTCCAGCATTATGAACCACTATCCCTCCTGAAATAGATGCGGCACATGAGGAGTTTGCAGGAAAGCCACTGTTTGAATTACTGGACTGCAATACGTAACCCTGGAAATCAACAGTCTACATCATTTTTGCCACTGCAGTCAAAGTAAAATGTGATTTTAGCTCAGTAATTAAATAAAACCCACCTTTATGGGAGCGGTCGCAGAATTAGGAACGACAATCGCGCCAGGGTACTGCTGCTGCGACTGCGAGTATTGAATACTGCCTGGCATCTCTTTTGCTTGCAATTGTCTGCCGGTAGCTTGAACGTTTATACCAGCCGACGAGGTGCTCGGGCCGGGCAAATAATCTATAGTCTGACCGATTTGCGATCCTGGACCAACACCGACAGCAGCAGTGGGGCCGCCGCCAGCAACAGCGACGGCTGCACCCGAGCTCGACGTGACACTGACGTTGTGATGCTGTAATTGCAACTGCTGCGACAGCTGCTGCTGCTGGTGTGGCTGCTGCTGTTGATGCTGTTGTTGCTGTTGTTGCTGAGGTTGCTGCGGCTGCGGCCGCTGCGACTGTGACGCGGTTGGCGGTCCTATCTCTTCCACCCCGCGAACGCGTTTCATCTCAATTTACATCGAAAATGCTGAAAAAAAAAAGAATTTGCAAATTGTCAAATCGTGCAGAGCAGGTAAGATGAAATTGCGTTGAAGTAATTCGCATGTTTGTCATATTTCGCGTGTATGTGTTTACTTGTTTATATGTGTTTCTGTTATTAAATTTATTGATTGTTTAAAATCGGAGCAAATCAAAACAAAAATACGCTGCGCAGAGGGGGTCTCCATTACTACGTGCGCGCACACGTGATAAAGTTATTATACAGTTATAATAATCGTAACAGCACCAAGTATGGCAAAATCCAGTCACGCATGGGCATTTCACACCAAAATATAATAGCTGACATAATCCCGCGCTCTTTTCGACGCGAGTCGCTGCTATATCTATATCTGCTGTTCCGGTTCTCATGTTGTACATGGCAGCCAGGCCAAGTGACGGCGCGTTGTGCCTCGCTCGTTCTAACCTCGCAATCGAGTGCAACGTGTGCGTAAAATGCGTCTGTACCGATAGGTTTCGTGGTGTTATGAGAGAGTTTTGAATAGCGGCCGAATTTTTTTTTTTGTGAAATGAAGCTAGACAGACGAACGCATACAGGGACAAAATCGAGACACGAGTTTAGCAGAAATAGATATGAATGAAAGCAGGCGTCTCAGAAACGAGCCAAGCTACGTTCATAGATAGGAGAGAGAGAGAGTATGTACAGGAAAAGAGAGTTGAGAGTTGACGTTATAGTGAACGAAGTTAACCTACCAGCAACAGTATTATGTATATGAACAATAATCTGCGTGAAGGCACTGTAAAAGTTCACTGCCCGTTTACTCACTCACTCACTTACTTGCACACACGTATACACACTTTACAACGAGAGTGAGAGAGAGAGAGAGAGAGAGAGAGCTGGGGTCGACAATCAAGTAATCGATTGCCGGCTTGGATTGTTATCACGAGCGTCCGTCAAAATTGCCTCGATCACTAGCGGTATCGTGGTCACTGCAGTGCATGGCATTTTATCCGGTATAGTGATCGTTATTTATCTGTCGTCGAGCAACAACACTACAGCAGCCGCCACAGCAATGAGTCTCGGTATATAGTATATGGACGTCGTCGTCGGGCGGCACGCAATAATATTTCGAGGCACACCACACGCGCGTTACAATGCTACGGGGCACACGAAATCGTCGAGCTGCAGCTCTCGAGAACGAGACACGACCTTTATAGAATTTGATGATGATGATTAGATGTGACGTGTAAACCTACCCAGGCAATCGAGAAAATTTTCAAGTGTCAGTATTGTACCTGACTGGGGATGAATCGATAATTCAAACCCTGGTTGTTTCAAACGCTAAGAGTTGTTAAAACACGCACAAATATAGCAGCAAGCCCTTGTATATAAATTATCGTAAGATCCTTGGCTTGATGGCTTGGCGACGACACGACTTTTCGAAAAACGAGCAACTTTTCCAATGCCCACTGACACGCACACACACTCGCGAACAGAGAGAGAGAAAGAGAGAACTCTCTCAAGATTTCGTCGTGCTAGCAGTATATTTGTCGAGCTGTATTTCTAACACTAACTATACTTCTTGTCAGGGCTAGGAATAGTTGATCTTTCCAGCGGGTTTGAAATAGAAATATACAAGCTAAATATGCAAGCTATGCCTGGAACAATAGATCACCACGTACGTTCGGTTTAAGAAAACGCGTACACACGATAACGCGTTGGTATCCCGAATGACGACTGCAGGAGAAAACACATTACGGCAGTGTACAATTCAGCCAGCACGGAGATTATACACGGCGAGCGCGAGAAGTTTTCAGTTTATGGCCAGATGGAGGGCGACACGCGCGCCTCGCTCTACAGTGCGTGCTACTGATCTGCTCTGCTGGCACACACTATATATACATCGTCGCGACTACATACTCTACAGTGTGTGTGTGTGGCATAAAGCGGGCTAAATAACTGATCCGAAGCATCTTAGTGGTGGTAATACGTGTGTGTGCGCACGCGTATCTCTGCGCCGCGGCGTCCTGCTGTGTGTCGTTTCGTTTCATTCGAAATCCAGCGTTTGGAATATAGTCGTATATATCTGTTGGTACGGGCGAAGGTGCCTATAAATGTATAGGATCTGGGATGTATAGTAACTACTAGTACATACACACATCTTTATATATTATATATTTTTTAAGAGTGAGAGAGAAGATGATTATAGGTATAGTGGGACGCTCACGGAGTGTATACATATAGATCGACGAGTCGACCATCGCGCCCGAGCTGGATGAGGATCGGTGTATGGATACCCCAGATGTATAGTATAGGTAGTGGGAGTACCAAAGCATCGCACGCAGCTATGTGTATGTTTTTGAATCGTCTTGCGCGCAAATGTGTGTTATATACGCCTATAACATAGAATGTTGTGTGTGCATGTACTGTCATATTATTATAGTCCGTTCATCCGAGCATCACCTTGCGCTTGCGCGCCTAATGGCATAAACTTCAGGCCGCGTAAGGTGTTGTGTTTATCGTGAGAGCTAGATCGTCTCCGTACACAATTGTATACCTATTATGTTGCAGAATTATTTCAAGGTTTCATTCATCTTGATTTTGACGAGGTTCGTTACTAGCAAAGCTTTGATAAACGTACAATATGAGCTTTTACTTGGCCTCGCGCGACAATGAAAATTTGCGAATATCTATCGTATTTTAATCGACCTGCGCGCGTGGGGCATCTTCTGTTCGGTATATCGTATCACGAGCACGAGAGCCTCTCGACGTACACACACACATACACCAGGCGCGATGAAAAATTCTAAATATAAAGATAATCCCAATTCGCGTCTATGTAGGAAGATTGAAAAACGAGACAGCAGACGAGAAATATTCGCGCTTGAACACATACACACACACACCCCAACGTATATAAGTAGGTATACATAGACACGGAAAAAAGAGCGAATACGAAAGCTACTGCTGCTGCTGCTGCTGCTGCTTCTGTTGCTGCTGCTGCTGCTGCTTCTGTTGCTGCTTTGCGAGTATTATAGCGCGAGCTCCGAAGCTTATAAAGGGGGAGGGAACTATATACATTGCCAAGTCGAGTGCGGGCGGTCGCCGCGAGAGGCGCTTCGCTACAGCACTGCCAGTCTCCATGTATGTGTGTCCGTGTATGTGTGTTTGTACATTTTGATACGTGCTAGGCTACTGCTGTCGTCAAGAAGCTCCGATTTCGATATTACATTAAATGTCTAGCTCAAAAGAAAATATTTCAACGCGAGTACAATCGCGCGAGTTTCGCAATAATAATACGTCGACGATGAAAGGAGCCTCGAGTCGATTATCTTCTGCTGGCCTGCTGCTGTGCGTATTTTGTACAATGACAAGGCGTAACGACGACGACTCCGAACTTGTGCGACTGATGTGCATATTTTTTTCATACGTTGATGCGAGTGCTCGACTTTCTGCGTGCATTTTTTGTACGTAGTCGTCCGTTGTTGTCGAGTATGTTTAAGAGTTTATATAATTTATAAAACGACCAGCTGGTCTTTCCGTTATCATAACGGCGGCGGCTTGTACGACGACAACGACGATGCTAGCCGCAATTCACAAATATAGTTGCACGGCGACGACGACAACACGTACGCACGTACACAGTCTCACACCCATATTTATAGAAGCGTCAAAGGCGCGCGCACCAGTGTAGCTGCTCGTAAGTAGGCATACATATAGCTCAGCGCAGCGCAGTGCACGAGAGAAAGAGAGGCATGGAAAACTTGCGCTCTGCTATAGCATATGATCGCGAACGAGTTAAAACTCTCTTGCGTGCCCGCCTGCGCTGCCGTACATTTATACTTTGATAAAATTTCAAAATTCCTTCGCGCGGGCCTTCGTGTTTGGGCATGTGCGTAAACGACGCCGAGGCATACTTCGGCTCTCGTGTATACGGTATACAGCACCGTAAAGGTGAAATACACACGAGTTACATAACGGCAACGGCGAAAAAAAGGAGTCGAATTCGTGCGAGGCATGTGTCTGTATATAGGAGTGCGAGTGTGTGCGTGTGTACGTGCGCAATACACATGGAAAGAAAGAGAGAGAAATTTTGAAAAGCACCGAATCCCCGAGGTAAATTGTATCAACACACACTGCAGAGCGACGGAGGTATAAGCGGTAGCGGTGGCGGTGTCGGCGGCGGCAACAGCAGCAAGGTATTCGCGATCGGACAGGAAACGACGCGCCGTGTGCTGCTGCTGTTACTTTTGCGGCTGTCTGTGACTGTCCTTTCTCCCTCCCTTCTTATATTATGTGCTCTGCACGCATACTAACAGCAGCAGCACAGCAGAAATATATATAGCTGCAGTGTGTACTCTTTGCGCTGCATGTTTTCGGTCAGCGAGATAGAGATATACATGGCGGCACACAATATGCATATATTGCCTCGCACGCAGAGGCCCTCGGCGCGACGATGCAGCTCGTCGTGTGTGCGTGAGGGTGTGTGTACACTTTAGAGACGCGCTTGCACTTAAAGGCCAAAGGGCTTGGTTGCAGGGCTCGCGCGCTCGTTGTAGTACGCGAGCAGATATAAAAAATCGATCGAGGGTAATCGCATCGATGAGCGCGAATCAACGACGTCGACGCACACAACACAGAATTTAATCGGTACGAAAAGAGAAAAAATCGCACGAAGTAACAGACAAAAAAAAAGGAGTCGTGGACTTGTATACAAGTATAGAGTCACTCCGAATTCGCTCGCAGAAAACACAACATAAGCCAGCAGCGGTATATATAGGGCCTCTGTGTGTGAGGAGGCAGCAGCTATATAGCAGCAGCAGCAAGTCAGCAGCTCGCAGCTCGCACGAGCGTCGCGCGCGCGCGCGCGCCAGTCACGAAGCGCTACTTTCGCTCTGTGTATACATACACACACATAATCGCGCGCACTCACACATTCGCGTAAGCAGCACATAGCCGATATAATACGTCTTTACGAGAGCGAGCGAGTAAGAGAGAGAGAGAGAGAGAGAGAGCGACGAACGACGAAGCGACGTTTACAATGCAGAAGACGTAAAACCAGCCGATTGTATTGTAACTCACACTCGCGATGTTATAATAATTAAACTCTTTTTCGTTGCATTTTTTTTCTTCATTTTATTTTCATCCGTGTAACGATCGGCGCGCGGTGTCACCGAAACCTATTAAGGCCACACACGCATGTTCACGATCGCGTTTTGCATCTGTGCGTTATATTTATAATAATATACACACGCGCACGTACGCGAGAAGAGCAGCGAGAGCAAAAAAAAGGAGCAAAGAAAAGTACGTTGAACGAGAGAGAGTGGTCCGTTTGTATTATATATAATATGTGTGTATATTCGCCAAAGAACACGCCGAGAGAGCGAGAGAAAGAGGACGAGACGATGTGTGTAATATGTGTGTGGCGTTGCGCCGGGTCCGATCTTTTTCGTTCTTATACACTTTTCAACGTTTTGCACCGCAGAAGCACCGCAGCAGTATGACTGGCTGCTGCTGCTGTTGCTGCAGCCGCGCGCGCGCGCGCGTGTATGTGTGTGTGCGTGTGTTATATAGTTGGTGCGTTGTGTTGTATATGCTTGTAAAATGAAATGCCCGCGTTTGTTGCAATTCGCGCTGCGTGAATGAAAAAAAAAACACAACGTACCTTCGATTAAAGCTCTGTTTTTTCCTTGAATTCTCGGTTGACTCTTTTTCTGTCAAAGTAACCAATGTTTTGATAAACCTTTAGGCGAGCGAATTTTTTTTAATGTACAAAATTTTCGGAGTCACTTGACATCTGCACTTATACACATACACATGCATATATATTTTCATACATGTATTTTATATACACTTTGCACACTTGGGGTTGCCTTGGGTTTATAGGTAATGTTGCTTTCCTTCCCCCCCTTCTTTCCAAGAGTTCTTGTATGAGTGTGTGAAAGAGCGTGTATATATACACATAAGCTTTATACGTTTGTCTGCCTGTCTCTCCGCTGCTTGCGCCTGTCTGGCCTGCTGCTGCTGCTGCTGTATATGCGCGCGAATATGCGCGTGTATTGGTTTCGCGCAGTAGTGTAGGTATTATATACGAGAAAGATGATGACGACTGCCGACTACTACGACGACGACGACGTTGTTCTCGTTTTTAGGCTGGCTTTGTCCTTCGATCGGCCCGATGCAACAAACTTTTTATCAACTCTTAATGATTGTTTTTTTCTCCTGCTGGGCACGCAACGCACTTTTTCACGTTCGTACACTTATACGTATCTAATCACAATGTTCTGTCTGTTTGAGCTTGTGTGCGTAATGCGCGCGCTCGCGCCTTTATAGAGCTGCATATACGTATGTGTGAATACGATAGAGAGAGAGAGAGAGAGAGAGTACCTATGTATGTATTTGATACATATAGCTCGCATATATAAGAATGAAACACACCAGAGCCAAGTAAATACGTTTTATTAGTCTTTGAGAGAGGTTCGACGAGGTTTGTGTATTATATTTCGTCGAGTGTGTGGCGACGAACAACAACGACGCGATGCACTCACGAGAAGAGCAACGGCGAATCAACAAGAACGCGCACTGCTGCAGCCGAGGAGGCAGATCCGTGGTTGAGCACAATGCTGCTGTGACGCAGGTTATCAAACGACGACGACGACGACGCGGGGCTGCTACGGCACAACTTTTTCTTCATTATTCGAGGTCGAAGCATGACTCGTGCTGCAAGAGTATTATCGTAACGCGACCAGAACGTAGACGACGACGCAGTCGTCGTATCTGCGGCTGCTGCTGCTGCTGACGACGAGTCAGACTGCTGCTGCTGCTTCAGTCTGCTGCTACTGCTGCGGTTGAAACGCTTCTCCTCGATTTTTTCAGTAATAAATTTTTCGCCGACGCTTCTTCTTGCTTCACCTTTGCTACTGCTGCTGCTGCTGCTGCTGTTACGACGTTGGCTTCTGCTGCTGCTGCTTAGCACTTTATTCGCCGATGAGTTACTATTTCTTTGATTATTATTATTGTTGCTGCTGCCGACCAAAATCATCGCAGCAAAGCATTCGCACACAACCGCACACACCGAGAGAGCGCACGCACATAAAACTTTAACAACTTCTTGGCGTTTTTTTTTCTCTTCTTCTTCTTTATTTAGGTGCCGAGCTCAAGTTCTCCGATATGCACACACGCGCGGGCGCCCGATTGCATATGCAGCAACGACGGTGTATAATAGTTACATCAAACGAAACTCGTGCATGCACGCACACACACACACAGCACACCACACACGCAAAAATGGTTCTTCGCCGACGTCTCTCGCAAAATGTTCTTTTGCGGGGGTCTCTCAGACGACGCACGTATCCAAGTGCACGCAACTATATATGTGTGCTCCGACTTGGAGTGTGTAGTGCCTCTGCCCGCTACGACGTATGTGTGTTGGTGAGTTAACGCACGCCTAGGCTTTATTACTCCATAGACTGTCCATAACGTCGTTTTTTTGCAGACAATCTCGCGATGATGACTTTTGCGCGAAAACTCGGACGACACCACTGCACATGATAAAACGAACGATCCCAGCACGAATTTCGGAGCCGCAGAATTGAAAAACTGCTGCTGCTGCTCTTGAGGCTTCACACACTATGTAATTGTGGCTGGTGCAGAAAAGCGATGCCTATATGTATCGCGCGCGATGCATCGGCAATAAGGTAACGCTCTACGCGGTATGGCAAACAAGGAACTGACTTGACTGGATTTGGCTGCTAGCTGCTAGCTGGCTGTGTTGGTTGGCTGGCTGGCTCGGCTGGCTGGCTGGCTGGTTGGCTGCTGCTGCTTCGCCGCTGCGCGCATACACATACACACACACACACCAGCAACCTATACGTCACGCACACACGAACATAAACACAGAGAGGTAGCAGGCAGCAGCAGCAGCAAGCAAGCAAGCCAACTCCAAGCCAGAGACGGGTGTGCGGAATATAGCGAGGCACCCCTCGTAACCTCTCCTGCTGCTGCTGCTGCTGCTGCTACTACACTTGGACGCTGCGTCGTTGTGTGTGCATACGTACATGTGTACATGCATTTCTCGAATCGCGATTGGCTATATAAACTCGCGCACTCTTCGATGTGTACGTGCGTATACCTATACGTGCATAAAGTACACATGCGCTCGTTTATTCGTACGCTCCTCGAGCGTGTATGTATGTGCGTTTCGCGCGAGCCTGTATTGGTACCAAGAGAGAAACTTTAGCTGCTATATTGTCGGCCCCAGGGCCGTATACGATTGTTACGTTGAAGAACTTTGCTGATGTACACAAAACCATATTGTCGCGCTAAAACGTGCTCTGGTCCGATGTCTCTTTTTCTTGCTCACTTTACTTACATGAAATTGTATTACACTGCATTCGTTCATATATGCGTATACGCTGTTTCTTTCTCTCAAGAGAAAGTTCTCATGTCTTTCTCATTATAATCTTTTACCTTTACAATACAGATTATCCTTTGACCTATAAAGTTTATTGGAATTTACTGATTACTGCTAAAACTTGTAACAAGCATACTTTCATTATAATTTTCACAATTACTGACTTTTGATTAATATTCAACTGTTCAATGAGAAGCTGTAAACTTTTTAGTGAGCTTTGAGTAACTATTAATAGAATATAACTAAATACAAACAAAGATTCTATAATAGAAATCCTAAAAACTTATTTGTCTCTATTACCAGTTCAAAAGTCATCGAGTCAAGTTTTGACATTCATTACAATTGCCTTAAATTTACACAGACATTCTTATATTTCAAACATTATGACAGATGGTATAGACACTGCAGCATAATTTAAACATTCTAAAATGTACAATAACTATACACTTTGCACAACACTTCTCATTGAGTCGCTTTGAAATACTGATATTTAGTATAAACAAAAATATAAAAGATAACAGCTACAATCAGGTACATCACAATTAGCTGCTGAGTTCCAATGAAAGATTGTTATTACAACTTTGTAACATAGTAAATGTCGAAGTCAATAGTAACATTAGTCTAATTTGTTGGCTCGTAACATATTGCCAAAAACAAAAGAATTCACAACTTTAGATAGTATGATTATTTTTACATAGCTACCTCACAGTGTAAACACAATAATTACAGACATAAAAAATAAATATAACTTAGGTAAAAAGAAAGAAAGTAGATAACAAAGTGATAATGGAAAGTGGAGTGAGGAATTCACATATTGAATATGCATTCTACAGGTTTCACAATGATATGAAAAAGCACTTGACAAATTTTCATTTAGTTTTTAATAAAAAATTTCAATTTTATTGAGTCTTTTTTCAATATACACATAATGCATTCTTAGATGCACATGTTTTTTTTATGTAACTTAATATTTTTATTTTCCAGCACCAATAATCTACATCTAAAATGAGTAAATATCAATTAAAAGATGAAAAAAAAAGAATCTCGTTAAAACTTTAAGCAATGATAAATAAAAAAAGATAAACATGATTTAAAATAATCTACACGCACATCAATGTCATTTAAATTGTTGTCAATAAAATGAATTAGAAACATAATTATAATCCCTTAGTTGATCAATGATACAGTTTATGAACCAAATTACAAATTATAATCGAAACTGAAAAGCATATAAATTAAATTTTAAATGGTGTGAAGATTCATCGTGTTTGAAAGTATTGTGAGATTTGAATCATCATTAGCAGTAAATAGTTACAAACAAACCAGCTCGACTCCATTGTCTTGCAGGTTGGTCATATAATTATGCTTGTAATTCTGGCTTCGAGTGCGACTGATATTCTAAAAAAAAAGGTGAAAAAAAAAAGAATCAACACCACACGCGCACTTGAGTCAAAGTCATACGAGTTCTTCTGTCACGTATTATTTTCATCGTGTTTTTAAAATCTGTAAAATCTCACATGGTCACACTTCTACTTGGAGTCCGTATTCGATATCACAGCCGCATTAAAAGTGCAACAATAAAAAAAGAAATACATCACTTCCGATCGTCGAGTTGGAGAAACAAAAAGAATTACGGCTGGCTCGAGACCCACACGTAACGAAAATAATAACAACAATAGACCGGCTTGTTATTGAAGGAGGCGCGCGCGAGACGACGTTTTGGTTGCTACGGCCCTGGCGAGTTGCGCGTTAGTTTCAATGAGCGAGAGAGACGGAGAAGGTTGCTGTCCGACATCTTCGCGCGCGCGATACATATACGTATAATATCAGCAGCAGCAGCAACAACGGAACGGCACGGCACGCACACCACGGTCCACGACGCGACGAGCGCCGCCACTGCAGCAGCAACAGCTGTTCCACGCGGCGAACGAACTCCCCATTCGACGGCGGCGGCAGCAGCGAGGAATCGTCGCGCGAACGCGCGCATCGATCTCTCGCGCTTGTGGCCCGTGTGCTCTGCGCGCTGTGCAGTGTGTCCTCTCCCGAGCAAAACGTTTGCGTTTGGCCGAGCCGAGCTGCGTCGCTCGGCTGCCGCGATTTAGGTCACAGCAGCTACAGAGAGAGAGAGAGAGAGAGAGATAGAGAGAGAGAGAGAAAGAGAACGGCGCAGAGCAGAGTGGGTAGGGTGTACCGAATGCTGCACACACTACCAACACAAGAAATCGCGAACTAAGCGCGCCCGCGCAGATAGTTTCATATAGGAGCAGCATATCTCACACGTATACGAAACGAAGCCCGGTATACCCTTTCCCTGCTGCCGTTCGGTTCCCTTGCGTCCGACCTCTCTCTTTCTCCGTGTCTCGCGCGCGCTCACCCACCCCCCTCTACTGCGTCGTTCTTATTCGCGCTCTCCCACAAGTCTTTGCAGTTCGCCTGCCACATCGACGAATCAGCGAAAAAGCCAACGCGAAAGAGAGAGAGAGACAATGCGAGACGAATCGACCAGAGAAAAAACCAATATGGCCTACTGGAGTTACGTGACCCGACTCCGCTTTTCCCCGAAGAAGCTACGTGGGTTGATGCCGTGGCTCCCGAAATGCCCCCGAGCCGCGGAACCTCCCGGATCGACCGATTTTCACGCGGATCTCTACTCGATATTGTCCGTCGACGGTGTTGACGAAATCGCGACTACTCGTCGATGATCGCGTATATCCCGATGAGGATAGCCCATTGTTCAGCGCGATTTTAACGTGGCGTGCATGAATGACTCGCACCAAGTACTATCTAATATATACTTCTGTATATATAACTGCACACGACACCACCACTATTACTGCCGCGTCTACGAGAACAGCAGCACCACGTACGTGCGTGTAGTGAGAGATCGCTCGGTGGTACTTGGTCGGGTCTCCGCAGCCGTCACCGCAGTCGCCATTTCGTGTGCTCGCTTCTCTTCGTCGTGCAGCACAGTGCAGCATCTTCGTCGAGACCCGAGCTATATATTCGTTCTCGAATATACGTGCGAGTCTCCCCCAGGTGCTGCTGCTGCTGATATACTGACGCCTCCGACGATCGTTCGAGCCATACTGTACGCACCACAATTTTCTTTAAATGCCAGCAAAAAAAAATGGAGAATTTATACACGAGTGTACAGGAAGCGCAACGCGACGACGACGATTATATAAAAATATCGAGCACGTTTAACGGGCATTGGACGCTTGGAATAAACTGCGTAATCGAACGTACAAGACGACTGCGGGCGAATTTTCGTCGCTTTAATCGAAGGTGAATATGGTTTATAAAAGCCAGGCAAATGGAAGACGCGCCCCGAGACACACGACTTCGGCTAGATGTGCTCGTTCGTTCGAGCGCCCGACATCGCGCGCGGAGAGCCTCGACACATACACACACACATACGTAATGGAGCAAGAGAGAGAGACGAAACGACGGAGCGAAAGAGAGAGAGAGAGAAGTATACGTTGCGGAGAGCCCCCCAGTATCGAGCTCGACGCGCTACTGCTGCTGCTGCTGCAGCCGATGACATGTACGTGTGTACTCTATATGTGTAGGTGAGCATCGTATTGGGCTCGGGCGACGTTGCCACATATACGCAGCTCTGCAGTCGAATTGCCGCAGAATATAACTGCGTACATTATTCTCTGCAGGCAAGGAACCGCCTTATAGGCCGCGTTGCCAGATCGCGACGACGATGACGACGACGGACGACGACTATCGGCGGAGCAACTCCTTTCTCTGTTGTGGCACGGCGCGTCGCTCGCCTCCGCCTGCTGCAATGCAGCGCGCCTTCTCGAACTATAATATAATATTGCACTCGACGCGCACTCGGGCGATGATTATTTTTTGCAACGCTCAATGAGTGCACCACTACTACCGATATAATGTACCGCGACTAAGCTCTCGCTACGCGGTGTGGACGCCGTTGATGTTAAACACACTTATAATCCGGTCACGTGGGAGGCATGCATCGGCGTTAATTTGTTTTTCTTCAATCGTGTTCCTTTTTGCGCTCGTCGGGCGAAACGTTTTCGCCTTTGGGTTCTGCGTGGCTGCGAGACTATACACGTATTATCATACGTATCGGCACACACAAAAAGCATCCTACCGCACACATGTGTATACTTATTCGCGCATTGTACTGTCACGCGAAAGCCTTCTCCGTCCGCACGTTACGTACATACTCGAACATGCACGAGAGTACATACAGTGTGCACCATCACAATATAGCCGTCTTGGTGGCATCAATTTTTTTTCGATTCGATTTATTTTTCCTTGTTGCACTTCTTGAAATAGTTCGTCGAGGAGGCAAATGACGAGGTGGGCGACTGCTTGTTTGACTATTTGAAAATGATTTATTGGGAAGCTTGTACTATTTCTGTACAATTTCTGTATAATTCATGACCAAAGGTCATTACACTTTACATGTTTCACCTGCTTATGAAAATTGTGACAGGAGCATTATTGAGGCTCTATCAACAATCATAGAGTATTATTTTTATTTTGTTTTTTGTAACTTTACGCTTCATTTTATGTTATAAAAACTGTTTGTACAAGTATTTATATTTAAAAATAACACTTCATTTATAAATATAAATTTTAATGAGATTAATTGACTAAATTTGAAACATTTACATTATTTCAACTCTACACTGACAACAACAATTGAGATATTCACATATATTTCTTATGTCCTTGTTGAATCAGTTATTGCATCATAATTTTCAATGTTTTTCAATAATTATTTAACAACAAATTCAGTATTTATGTTTTGGGAAATTATTAAAATTTCCTAATAATCAAAAGAAATCACAATATTTTACCATTTTTGATAGTAATTGAACTAGTTGACTTTAAAAGTCAAAAAGTGTATGGTAAAATTTTATATGAGTGTCATTGCTGATTCCTACATATTTTTTTGCAACATTTGTGTAAATCTATTTGTAATTAAGAGCGAGACATCGATAAATCTATTGACACAGTTGACCAAGCAAGTTTCAGACCTTCCATCCAGTTTGTTTCCAGGCTTGTCAATGCACTTGTCCCAACAGAGACCGCTGAATTCATGAATCTAAAGAAAAATTGAAATTTTGATCAGGTTAAATGATAAATGGTGTATTTCTTCAAGCTATTGCTATCAAGTTGGTGAAGTCATACAGGAATAAACTACTTATTTTACAATATTCCAAACATCAAAAAAGGTTATAAGTAAAAATATTCTGTACCTGAGCATTGAATTGAGCCTTCTGCTTTTCGACCATGATGAATTCTTCGAGCTCGGAACTGGCTGCGCTTGATTTGTTATTATCACCGACGTCAAAAGATGACACAGAACTGAACTCGGACATTTTGTTGATACTTTATTGATTAAAAAAACTTGACAACACAAGTCACCGGTTGGTGTCCTACTATGGATGAACGCACGTGTGACCCTAGCAAGTTACTGATGTGGCTGAACGCTGCCTACTTCGCTCTGTTATGTAATGCAACACAGAAAGTCAAAATTATCATCAAGTTTGAGAAATCGAAACTTTGACATCAACAATCATACGATTCAGTAATGCTCATGTTGATGTTCGAAAATGTAACAATTGTCGTAATAAACCTACCTGTAGTTGAGCACTTAACGTAAATTATAGAGCTGACTGCTACGGATATAGCTGACCAAATTGACGATGTAGAACGCGTCCTCTAGTGGTAAAGCTCATAAGCAGTACTGCACGTTATCTGACTTGTAATGATTCAAAACTCGTAGTTTAATTAAAGGATGAATACTGTCTTATTCATAGCAGAAGATTGGTAGTTGAATTAGCTATATGTTCTTATTTAAATCGTCACTGACGCTCATTTTTGTCCCGTATGCCCTGTACCTCACAATCGGAGAAAATTGTCTCAACTGCTACTTGCTTCGACACATTAAAAAAAGTTCATTTATCATTGAGGTACGTTTGACGAATTCAAATTCCCAAAGATAAAAATGTTAATCTAGGCCGATCAATCGGTAATATTATCGACGATCGCGAATCGCAAGCGAATTTCGTTCGTACACATTACCCATCCTACCTGTGTGACGCGCGGGCGCGCGCGTAGTTTCAAAGTGAGCCGCTGCACAGATGAAAATCAGACTCTCGGGGGCGCTGCGTTTGACACATCGTTGCATGCGTCGCAGACGCTGAGAGCGAGACACAGCAGCAACGAATCGTCTGCAAAACATTCATACATATATAGGTATGGCCGCGATGTTATTCGAGCCCATTTATACGGAGCAAACGTAAAAATGCATCTACGACTCTCTGTTGCGCCTACTGCTCTTACATGTATTATGTTGTGTGCAATATACGCATTACCTTGCTCAAGATCCCAATAACGGCCGTGTCGTGGGCAGCAGCGAGCGTCGCGTTATTTTCCAAAGTGTCTACCAAGCCATAATATTATTGTCAACTTATGTATTTTGTTCGCGTAGCGCACGGGCAATAATATTATGGGTTATTTGGCCGTCAAATAATTAGTAGACGCTCGCTCATTTTCTAAGCGCAACGGCATTAGGTGTTCGTCCACGTCTCGACGCAGCGA
This sequence comes from Trichogramma evanescens, assembly GCA_902732785.1. Classification (NCBI taxonomy): domain Eukaryota; kingdom Metazoa; phylum Arthropoda; class Insecta; order Hymenoptera; family Trichogrammatidae; genus Trichogramma; species Trichogramma evanescens. The sequence goes on along the minus strand of CACVKI010142825.1, from coordinate 20,733 downwards.
ACCGTTGTCTCGTGTTGCGAACGCATTTTTACGTGTTTGGATATAGAGTAGCTGCTATTATATCACCTACCTACTTTTACGTGTAGCAAATCACAGCGCGCTCCGTCAGTTGGTCATATATTCGCCAGTGTCGTTGCTCGTTACACACGGGATGCGATATATCAGATTATATTTATATACAATACATACGTGGATACATGAACGCGTATGTAAATGTATTCGCGTATAGATGTTTAAAGTATTTATACCCTTGAAAGAAGTGTACTTATAAGTGTTCGTGTGTGTGTGTGTGTGTGTGTGTTTTTCGCGTTTGGGACGTGCGCGAATTAGAACAATTATAATTTTCATGCGTGGCCAACGGGTGCGCGATTATATACACGTCTAAAGGTTATAATAACGGTGCTTCGATAGCTTGCGATAATAAAAAATATATTCATGTCAAGTAATGATGTGTCGCTGATACATATCGTGTGTGATTGTTTGTCGTGACTCGTGTGTATGTGTCTTCTTAGAACAAAAACAAAGAAAAAATGAATGACAACGAAGTTGCTGCAGCTGCATCATCTCCTGCATTTGATTACCCGCAGCATCAAAGTGACGATGATAGCATTATCGATGCATCCCAATTTGATTTTAGCGATAAAGATACATGGTTGGTTTAAACAATATTCACATTTAATTTATAATTATACTTTGTTTCATTTTATTTTTTCTTTGATCATATTTTTTCAACTTCTGTTCATTTAGACTCATTTCTTGACATTTGTTATTTGTTGTTATTTATCTTGTCATTTGTTGTGTTGCAGGTTGTGTACACCATCATCCAGACGTAACAGTGTGGGAAATCAAAGAGTCGAAGATCTTCAAGCTTGGCTGCATGGTCAAGAAAACAATCAGTATGATATCAGTGAAGCTGGTTAGTTTAATGGATTTTTAAAATACTTGTAGTCTTGAGATACAAGTTCTGTTAATTATTTTGTTTGCAGCTTCTCATAAATTGGTCGACACAAGAACATTTAGGATAAAAAGAAAATCAAATAATAGATTAAGCAATGATAGTACTGAAGCTTTAACAACAAGTGATAAACCTTTTTCTAATATTTGGAAAAATAACACATTTGTTTCAGAAACAAAAGTAAGCATCCTCTTTACAAAAAACTTTTTTAGAGTATAATATTCATTTGGTATTTTTTTAGAATGTTAACACGGATAAGGAACAAAACAATAATATGGATAAAGAACAAAAAATACTACACGAAAGAAGAGACAGTATACCTATGATGCTTCGTCGCAAAACAAATCAGTTCATGTCAGCGTATCCATCAGAAAGTCCTAAATCAATCAATAGCGATGCCAGTATGGAAGCATTTATAAATGCTGCCGGTTCAAGAGATGGTCACTGTTCAATGTTAAGCGATGTCAGTGAGCCAGAAGTTGCTCCTTTTCTCATGAATATCTCGGAACCTTCGTTTCTCTATTCGTCGATAATGTCTGATAGCAAAATCGACGACGGCAGCATACAAATAATGACCCAGTCTATAACTGACAGCTTCATCGATCCGCAAATACTGACGGACTCGATGATGGAGACTAGCATGTTCAAGGAGGTGCAGGACGCCTCGGTAATCGTAGATTTTCTCAAGCAAAGCACGAGCGAACTCGTAATGCAGGAAGACGCGACGGGTTACGAGAGTTCCGCTACCGATACCAGCGACCGAACGTTCGTCAATGAGAATGTCGACGATAAAAATGGAACGTATCGCAAGAGCTCGCCCAACGAGACTTTTGTTGCCAGCAACGACAATTCCAAGTTGAGCGACACGTTTGTGGCCAACAAGTCCATACTCAAGGACACGTACTCGGGGACGTCGTCACCAATTTTGAAAGGTAGTCTGGCCAAACTGACGCACATCGTCGCTGCTCAATCGCCAGATACCGTTCTCAGTACCATCGGCATTCTCGACACTTCGACACCCAACTCGATGATGACTACCACGCAAACGCTGGCCAGTGAAAAGGCCGATGCAACCTTCGACCTGCAGTCTTCGTCTCCGCAAGCTCTCGCCGGTAGGAAGCCCTTCGAAGCAGGGTATCAAGCCACCGAGCAAGTGCTTCGACGACAGACGCTGGTGGGTCAACCGAGTAACAGAGCAGAAGCAGCAGTACCAAATCTGAGGTCGGAACTGCTCAAAGAAGTGCGCCGAACGAGTGGCAAATTTGACTCGACTTTCAAATTAAATACCAACTTGGATGGATTTAACGATGCGACATTCGAGGCAGCTCCCTCGAAGAATAACGCGACGTTCGATGCCGTTACCCCGAAGAACGACGCGACGTTCGATGCCGCTACGCCAAAGGACGACATGACGTTCATCGCCGGCTCGAACGATGTTACTTTCGATGCTTCGCCTCCGAACGACGAACCGACGTCAACGGTTGCGAACAATGCCACATTCGATGCCTTGGCTCCGAAAGATCAACAAGCGTTAAGATCCGATGCCACGTTCGACGCCGCAGCCCCGAACGATGAGCAAGCTTTGAGAGCCGATGCAACGTTCGACGCTCCAGCTTTGAAGTGTTTGCAAGACCCCAAGGTTGATACTACGTTCGCTGTTGCTACTTCGAGTGCCGACGCAACTTTCGACGTTGCGAGCGATCGCCAAGAGTCGAAAATCAATGCTGCTGAAGTCAAAAGCGATGAAACCCGTGAAATTTTGAAGCAATGCAGCAACGTTCTCGAGGCAACTTATGTCAGTAAAATGGAGCCACCGATTTCAAGGAAGATCGTCGATACGGCTGCCGATCCGACTTCGCAGAAAACCAAAATTAGTCCTGTATCTTCTGTGCCACGATTCGGGTAAATATACATCGATTGAATTTTTTTCTAAAATATAATAATTTCATTAAACTTTATTTGTGTTCCTCGAATAGTTTGGTGCCGCCGAAAAAGATATCTACTGAGCCAAATTCGCAACCAGATCCAAATCGATTCAATACTTATCGTAAAAATCCCAAAGCCGTACGGAATAATCACTTTTCAAAAGCTCAAGACATAGCTGAAAAGAACAACACGAATAGGCCATCGACAGCGCCAACTGAAATACCATCCACAAAAGCTACGAACGAGGCTCTAAATCAAAATCGATTCAACACGTTTTCTAAAAAATCGGGAGGAATGCTGAAAAAAATGCATTACGTCGATCACGGTGTCTCGGCTGACAATAGAGCCGAAGATTCGAATAAATTTGTAAAACCAACAAAACAGATACAGCCACCAAAGACTCTGTCGAAGCTACCACAAATGTTTCAAAAGTCAAATCCAAATCTCAATTTTGCTGCGAGACCGTCGTTGGCCAAAATCGACGTCAGTATTGGGTACAATAAGGGCTCGCAGCCGAATATGTACGCGCTCGGCAGACATAAATCCGAACAAAAGCTTCGTCAGTCCGAATTTGCCATGAACAAATGTTCGAGTCAGTCAACTGAGAGTGTGAGTAGCACCAGCAGTGTGCACAGTGCACCGGACCTCGAAGACAAGTTGAGTTCTTGTTCCGATAATAGCAAAGCATCGTACACGATCAAGCCTGCAGAGACCACGAAAACGATTAGAAAATACGGTAGGTTTTACGGAAAATGCTTAATTATACTGATACATAATGAATTATTACGATACTAAAAAAGATACAAATTTTATGTGCAATTTGTAGAAGGAAAGCTCGCTCTTTCGACACCCAAAGTCAAATCACCACCACACATACTCGAGAATACGTGGGTGGCCGGAAGTAATTTGCCATCGCCTATCTTGAAAAACGGGCGCGTCACAAATTACCCGGACAGCAGTGGAGAAAGTAGGAGCACGTCACCGACGACAAGTTCACCGTTATTCAGTCCTGTCGGTTCGACTCAAACGATCAACAAAATGGGAATCGACAATGGAGGTATCGAAACGATCGAGGAAAATTTACAAACCACCGAGAACGTTAAGCCTGTCAATCAAATCAAGCCACTGAATGTCATAAATACAAATGCAAGCAGTCAACTGCGACGACCCATGAATTATGGCGCCGCTCCAAATGCAACACCGGCTTCTACGGTAAATAATAGTGCGGCAAATGGTGTCTCGAGTGGTATTCCGAGACCACAGTCTCGCATACCGGGACCGAGATTTGTTAGGCCGAGCTATAAATGATCGAACCAATGTTATTTTTCCTTTTATCGAGAAGAGTACGAGTTGATAGAATCTCAGAAGATGAATATCTGCTTTTAAAAAAGAATAGCAGTACAAATTTGCCCGATCGTGCTTACAAATACACTTGTATCGTACAGAAAATTAATTTTTGATGTTGTTTATAACTGTTTTCATTTCTTTTGATATAAGATATGAGTCGTTGTAAATATTGTAATGATAAAACATTGAACAAATTTTGTAAAAATTGGATAAAGCAAATTTAGCCCGTACTCTGTATTTTCATCAACAATTTTGCATATCTATTATTGCTAGATAATTTAATATGATAGTCAAAGAGAAATTACGTGTTACATTTTTTATGCTATCAATTACAAATTTCTTTTTGATGTTAAAGCAAAATAAGAAAGAAATATATCGTATATTGGGCAATTTTAACAAATTAGTGCTATAATTTGGCATTTATGGGTTTATAGCAAAACTTGCGGTGTAAGTTGCTAACCAAAAATTATTGATTGTTATTGCATTTGAGGATACTGGAATTTAAATTAGCTCTCTGGAAAAAAAATTATTTCGAAAATGACATCTTTCGTGAAATAGTTTTTTTAAGCTTGATTATAGCTTTCATTATTACTGAATTCAAGTTAGTCTTAGAATTGATGATCTAAAAAATTTTATTATTATAATATGAATAGTTTAACTCAAATTAATATATTTTATTTTTTCATACATCATATGCAGCACTAAAAATTTGAATAACTCAGAATATTTATATCTGTATTAATTGATGAAGTAAAACTTCTGACTGATCATTAGTAGTTAAGGATTTATTTTCTACTTATAAATTTTTCCTTTGCTACAACCAATAATTTTACTTGATTTTTAATCGAAATATTTTCAATCATCACGTATTAGTTACGTATTTAAATGGAAAAATTAATGAAAATTATTGTTTACTAAGGTATAGTTGTAAAAAAAATAATAAATTTATCACTACTTTTATAAATGCATTCTTGTATGTATGTTGAATTTTATTGAGAAAATCACGTTATTGATTTTGATGCTGTTCAAAGAAATAAATATTATAATTATAGTAATATAATAAAGTAAAAAATTACTATGTTACAATATTTATTTTGAAATATGTTTTGATGAACCGAGAAATCGAGAAATCAAAATTGTTCATGACAAATCATTATGTAGATTTCTGTAAAGTGAAAAAAAATCATTTCACTACTTTTGTTATGTTAATTTTGACTTAAGAATTTTTCATTATAACTAAACTTCAAGTGCCTTGAAAAAATACGTGCAAATTCTGCTCGTGATCAAATTTTGCGTGTTCAAATTATAAATGTAAGCTCTAAGCTGAGCATTGCCATTAATCAGCTTCCGATACGTATACAAATTTTTACATCCCAGAAATATTTTATAGAAAACTAATAAAGAAGCTTTTGTTATATACTAAACGAGTTGCGTATTAGTTTCTTGATTATAAGTTTTACGAATGAATTATGGTGGTAAAAATAATAAATATTCATATTAATCATGAAAAAAAATTTATTGTTTAAAAACACAGTGCTTGATTTTTGGCTTAATATAATAATAATATTATATTATATATTTTATATATGAATATAATATATAATCTATGAAAAAAATTTTTTGTTAAAATATGCGCTGTTCATTCTACATGCCACTTAATTAATTCATATCATTAATGAGTACAAGACTAGACACACTGTAAGCCATATTAATACGCATATTGAACAATGTGCTTAAAAAAGTTGATTTTACACATCTTCTTTATTGTGTGATAAAAATCAGAAATACACAAAATGATGTGGTAAAAATTATTTGAGATTACTTGTAATTCTAAGAACTTATTTAATTATATACAAATAGATTGTAAAAAACGAGTTCAAAATTTTAAACTATTTTTATCATAAAACATTTTAAATGCATGTTTTATAAAAAAAACAAATGCATATTACCTGGCATATCATAATGTGTATTTTAAAATAAGGTCTTGACCCTTTTTTTCAAATATAATAATAATAATGATAATAGTTATAGAATAACACCGTTTAGTTATCATATCAATTATCATTATAGTTGAAATATTCATTCCATAACACTTAAAAATACGTAACTTAACTCTAATCTTTTACAATTACGCCTTAACTAAATATATTGTTTCAAACAGCATTTCAAGGCCGCCGTTTTTATCAATAATGTACATAATGCTTTGAAGATCAGTGAATGATGCATAAGTTTAAGTACAATGACACAATTGATTTTCTAACAATTCTTATATCTATAATAATTTCACATTTCAAAAATTTATCATCTTCATTCATTCTTAAATCTTATTATTTAATACTGCAGCTGCAATAGCGTAGCGCTATCTAATTGTATTATATTGTAACGTTCGTATTTGTTTTTTCACAATATTGTGTAGTTGACCTATTCTTTTCATTTCGTTTTAGCAATTGAACACATTTACTTTTTTTTGAACACCGATTTTCTTCTATGCATTATACTGTTGACAATTCGTAGAACTTTGCTTTATCGATATACACACAAAAAATTGCACGTTTCGTGAGTCTTTTTTCTAACACTCGGGTAAAACGAACGTATTGTGTAAATATATAAGAACTCGTAACTAACGGTGATGCGTATTACATACATGATCGCCGTTTATTGTTGATTTTTGGAATTAATATTCGACGAAAATTAAATAATACTACTTGTAAAATTTCTAACTTTTGAAATAAATAATTTCTTTTTACATATTTGTTTAATCTACTTTTGTGAAATTTTAAAAAGCAACAAATAAAATTCAATATTGTTGTACTCAACGATGAAATTAACTTCACAACCACATTTTTTCATTTGTGCAAATTAATACGAAAAAAATAGTTATCAGTAAAAATTTTCATAGTTGAGAGAAATATACAGCATGAATTATTTACTGTTGCTACATACAAAGTCGAACATCGATTATTGAACGAGCAGGTAAACGCACTATTAGATTGTCAGTTCATTGTTCTGAATGATTCGCTTTTACAATGTTTTGATGTATCTACAACCCTTTATGTATTGACGTACATACATAATCAAGAGTAACAGGCTTACCTTTTTATGAGCTGTCGGTATTTGAGTTACATCTTATTATTCGCAGGCAAGCTTACTGTCAAAACTACTCAAAGCTATGGCAAAAGCCTGCAAAGCGCATAACGGGAATCGATAATCCATCGTGAATACATCCTCGGCGACTCTACCAAATTGCATGACTACATAGTCCACTATAAAAAGATTAAAAAGTGTTGGCTGTTTTCAGACTTGCATTTATGTAAAAAAAGTTTTGAATATTGATTATCTTATATAAGTTTACCATCAGTTTCGTGAACTACTTGAAAATTTTTCACCGATGCCTGCGTTACTCGGCCGTGAAAGTTTAATACATATGATTGAGTGTCATCATTCCATACTGGAGTCTTATTATGCAATTCAATAAGATTATCCATATTCTTTGCTTTCCATCGTTCTGGAAATTGAAAAAATGTTTCATTCGAGGCATTTAACTGAGAATTTATATTTGAATTAAATTTCTACCTAGTAACGTTTCAGATTCATCTCGGGGGCAAATTTCAACTCTTCGCTCATCGGGGGTCATTCCAGGTATGATAACGGTCATTTTTCGAGGACCTTTGAATCCCAATACATTCGTTTCATAAACTACAGCGGCTAATTCTTGCCGAGGATGAGATTTTCGTTCTTCTCTTTTATCGTCTTTTAACTGAGAATAGCCACTATCGTATATCGTAAATTGTGTCCCCAAAAGATTCGATCTCAATTTGCCTATGAATGCTTCACCACCTCTTGACAAATCAGTTGGATCAGTGGATATTAAATAATTACTTGTTTTACTGCGTTTCCTTTTACGTCCAGCCAGAAGGAATATCTGAAAAATGTAATTTATTTGTACATGCAAAAGCTCTGACCATAAAATAAAATAGTACTTAATTTGTCATTAACAATTACCTTTTTGCCATAATCTCTTTCTAAATGTAAAAAGTAAGTTGGATAAAATCCTCTATCCATTCCCTTTCTATCGCGTGTTATTCTGCATTTGTAATGCATTTTTTTGTTGGCTGGTTGTAGTACAAATTGTTCAAGATTACCTTCAACATTACCTTCAAGTTCAGGACTCTTCAAGGGAAATAATTTTATGAAGATGAATTTAATTAAAAAATTTTTAAGTAAAGTAAAGTTTATATTACATGATTATCTCTATTGATAACTGTCAAAGGCCCATCCGATGGAGCTACTCTTAAAGGAGATGCACATGCTAAGGTTTCAGTAGGCGATTGAATGACTGGCGAAGATTCCTCATCAGCTCCATCATAAAAAATTCCTTCGGTGCTCATATCTGAGAACAAAAAAGTGATTTAAAATTTTAAAATATTTTGAAACACGCTGATGAAATATTACAAACTAGCTGAATATACCTGTCATTAACTCAGACTCCATTGTCCTATTTTCAGGAAGTGTACTAGAATCAGGAGTACCTGGAAACATATTGTATTGTAAAGTTCCGTCATATCCTGAAATAAAAAAAAAATTTTGAAGAAAAATTAAAAAAAAGTAGTATTGAAGCATAGTACAAAATAGTAGAATGGTATAAAAAAACTCTGGATATAAGTGCATTACCATGGACTTCATGTTGCCAGGCTGCTGAGCGACTGTTACGCTGTGCACTAGAAATATTAGAAGCCTGTACCATTCCTCCGGCACCAGTTTGCCTTTTTTGTTTTTGCTTCTGAGCTATGAGTTGTCTCTATAACAATTAATTGATATTGATTCAACAGTTTATAAAGAATATTCATTTCGTATGCATGAATTGGCTATGGTAAATTTTCAAAATTTGAGTACATAAATTTCATTCCGTAAAATCATACAATTTTAATTGTGTACTACATGTTGTATGTATGTCACGAGCCAAGCAGTCGTATTATTGAACAAACTTTCGAAATCGCGAAAGCGCCGATCTAGTATCGCTATCAAGCGAGCGAAACACCAGACGCTTGCGCTCATTTACAAATGATGATTCTATAAATAAGCGATAAGCTCTTTAAATTTGAAAATTTGAGAATCGAGAATCGCATTTCGAGAACGTCATCTCACCCATGGCTTGATCGACTGTTCGAAAAAAGGTTATCGCTGGGCGAAAGGTCGCGTGCAGTATAAGGTACTATCGACTCGGTTCGAACGCATATTATATCTCCCGTATTTCATTATACGTGGATAGTATATCTCGGAGTTTCAATTTTCACGCCGTATATAGAGAGAGAGAGGCTCTCAATGTTTCACTCCTCGCATCCGATCGCAGTGTAATATACAATGGACTCTACCTGTTGCTCGAGTTTTTGCTGTCTCAAATCCAACGATGTCATTTTCGTTGACGTTGTCGCTGTAACATACAGCCGATATCTTGCGAGCTGATTGATTGACTTTGATGTATAAAATTATATTGTGCACACATGAGCACGGGTGTACTATGTGCGAGCAGTATAGCAGCAGCAGCAGCGGAGCGGCCGTTTGTTTACGCGAAGCACAGCACGACCCGACGACGAGACTCGCGCATTCTATACTATCCGTGTACGTACTGTATAACTTGGATCGTACTACGCACACATCGCGTTTGTAAAAGCAAAACGTAGCATATGTACTATATACCATAAGACCGTATATGTATAGTACGTAAGGGTCGTATATATATATGAAGTTTTGTTGGCGGCACAATTGGCCGCGGCTGCGCGTCATTGCCTAGGCAACCGACATTTTCCTGGCACTGTGTAAGCTACTGTACTCGCGTGTATGGCTACTACTGTATTCATTAAACATGCTAGATTGCATAGTAAACGTATCGAAAGACATGATATGTTTGAGGTAACTTTGGTTGTTATACGTAACAACCAAGTATAATACTTTATTTCAACTACTAAAAGGATGAGTTGGATTTAAACTAGGGTAGGTTTTTTTCTTTCATATATATTTCTCTCGATATGCCGAAAAAGTAAAATTAAAAATTTTAAGTCATATCATTTTTCATCTCTTACTGATAGTTAATACGATTTATACCAAACACTTGTGTCCTAAATCTATTGAGGGCGAATCATCTTTTTATGAAACTTGGGATACAATTTAGAATATCAATTTTTGACTTCATTAGTTTTTTATCGAGTCTCCGTTCATTGAATTTTATATAAGAAATTATAATTGGTCATGATGAATATTACACAAAAATCTATGGTCGTTATGTTCGATGCTTTTTTCAAAAATTTTCTGTCCACTTATCCATCGGTGGAAATTTGGATTTCTCGTAATATGTATCTTATTCTAAGTCGATAATATAGTTACTTTCTACATTAGAACGGAAGAATATTAAAATTAGAATTGGTTTTTAAGATTTTCTTCCTCTTTTTTTTCATTGAACCTCTGATTATTAATCTATTTACGTATGTATAAAAGGTGCATATTATATACACTCTCAAATGCGTACACTTTTGAATCGCTTTTTATTGAATTGATCAATTAAATGAAGAAATGAAGTGATTTATATTCGTTTCGGTTAATATGGTTATGATCAAATTATATTAAATACAAATAAATACAATGTAGATGAGTTAAAATTATAAACACCATAAAATTTCCAATTACTTTCTTTTCAAGATTTTCTTATTTGTCCTCATATAAAATTTTTTGATAAGATTTGTGTAAATTCATAATTTTCTATTGCACAGAATAATTAGAAATTTAATATTTGCCTTTTTTAATTTTTTTTTTATTTATTATTTACAAGTAAAAAAACTATGAGTAGTATGTTGCATTGCTTAATCCTAAAAATGTTTTTGCACAAGAAAAATTATATGTTTTCGACGTGACCTATAGTGATTTACTCATAGAATTGGGGCATCTATGTAGCTAATCTTATGCATGATTTCTTTATCGTGGCAACAGAAAAAGCTCAAACTTTTATTTTCACATTTGCGAGTAGCAGCAAATTAGAGCTATAGAAAATGAGCTGACCTAGGGACCCAATGAGAGAACCAAGGTCCTTTTTCTGTACGTTTCAAATTATGTCAAACTTTGTTTTACGCGTCGTGAAATAGACCTTCTTACTACAATAAGCGATTGGTCATTAAAACTTTTTCGTTTTTGTTCGATTCACCGGGTCTTTCAATACATCGGAGTTTCCATCTTATGATTAGAACGCGGAAAGCCCATTTCCATGCCATTTAGAACATTATTTCTTACCGCCAATTGTCATATAGTATTTATTATGTTATACAATGACAGAAAAAACTTTTTGAAATCAAGATATGGAATGATGTCGGAAGATAAGAGTTCGTTGGCCTATTGGAACAAAAAAACATTTTTTTAATCGTAAAATAATAACTCTGAATGTTACATCTTTAATACCAATAAAACAGAAATAATTTTGTTATTATTACATACCCAGCACAATAGAGAACGAGCTATTTTTAGTAGTGATAGCTCCAATACATCATTGAAGTATGTATAGGCAACTAAATCAATTCAATAGTCAATATTACATCAATTTTGGAATTATACCCTTGTTAGAAAATGAAAATTTTACAAGTTAGTGAGGGACACATGGTTACACATTTTGAAAAATTTTGGAAGAAACTGAGTTATTTCGGTACTGACGTTCCCTCCATAAGTTTTAACACTTTTCTGCGCTATATAACGTGCTCGAATGTAATAATCAAGAAACGCAGCATTTATAAAAAGAAATACATGGAAAAAAGTCAAACGATGTGGAGTAATGATAGTCGAGTAGCTAAATCAGCGATCGGTAGCTCTCGACAAACAACGAATGGTCCACAAGAAAGACGAAACGAAAGCAAGCTGCAATTCTCTCGGAGAAGGAGGATACTCTCGTTATGTCTAATTACCGTACTATTATCGAGCATTTTATCGATCTCGCTAAAGGTATTGAATTCGAAAGTCGATCGATGTTAATGAAGATGAGTTAGATTAAGTTCAATTTCGCAAAAATACCATCGAATGTATTAAAGAATTTTTTCGACGCGTTGAAGTACATACCGTTGGCTAAATTGAACAACTTGACAAGAGCTCATTTTTTTGTTGAAAAAATAAGCTCAGGACGAGCTTGGAAACACACCATTGCACTTGGCTGTGGAAAACAATAATGAAAAAATAATAAATTCATTATTGAATAAAGGAGCCATAGATAATATCCAAAATAACAACGGTGAAATAATTATGCACCTAATTGGAAAATCTGAAAATAATAATGCATTAGCAAAATTGTTTTTTAAAAATAAGAACAGTCAAGAAGCAGAAGTTATTGTAAATTGTAGAAACAATTCAGGTGACACCCCGTTGCACTATGCTGTGGCACGCGGAAACGTGGAAATAGTGAAATCGATGCTGAGAAGAAGCGGCAACATGTATATAAGAAATAACGCAGGATCGACACCTCTACATATTATGAGCGAATCGGTTGATAACAAAAAACTTCTTACGTCTTGCTTTAATAACGATTTAAGTACACTCCATGCCATAGATAACAACATCAATGTCTTAGATAACAATCATAATACGCCATTACATTTGGCATTATTGCACGACAATAAAAAGATGATTAAAGCTTTATTAAAAGCAAACGCGAATCCAGACTTACCAAACCAAGATGGTGCAAGACCTCTTCATATATTATGTGACAGAGAGGATAACAGTGGCTTGATCGAACTATTTTTCGACAATGTAAGACATATAGAAGTAACAATCAATGCCCAGAACCGCTCAATGAACACACCATTGCACTTGACAGCTGACAAAAATAATTTTAGAGCATTTAAGTACCTACTGGATAAAACAAGAGCAGATCAATCAATCAAAAATAACAATAATGAGTGTTTAGTCCGGGAAGTAATTGTCGGAAAGATAAGTATAAATAAGGTGTACACACAATCAATTCACAATTAATAGTTTGTATGACATAACAATTGACTTTATTTCAAGTACTTGTATATTTTACTATTGTGCGGTGCGCTGTGCGCTTCACTCGTCACCTTGAGAGTATCTGGCTCGCTCGCTCTCTCATTATCGGCACGCAGCTCCGAAAAATGCCCCCTCCTCGGAGTATACTGAGCGCGCGAGTCGACGCATTTTCGAACAATGAGTTACCGTTAAATATTATCTGTATAAAAAACCTGGACATTGCATGGGTACAATTGCTGATAACGAAGAATGAAGACGTCCTGCTGCAGCCAGACAACAAGGATATTACTGGAAATGCACCACTGCACTGGGCTCTGAAACATAAAAATTTTCCTCTCTTTCGATTACTTTTGGAAAATGGATAGAGATGTACCAGACCTTGCCAACAATCGACCCATTGAGCTAATCGCCCGATATAATCTCGACACTACTTATGTTGATTTACTTATAAATGGAAATCAAAATGTGCTTTTGGATTTGAACAGATTAGACTCTAATGGAAATGCTCCATTGCACTGGGCTGTGTCATTCGGCAACGAAGGACTGATTGAACTCCTTCTTATTAATGGAGTGAATCCAAATTTACCGAACACGGATGGAGAGCAACCCTTGCATATTATATGTAAAATAGCTGTCAATGATATCAATGATAATCATATTCTGGCAAGGTCATTTTTCCGTTTGAATCAAGTACATGGTCTGAGGGTGGAAGTCAACGCCGTGCAAGGACAGGGCGTGGAAGAAGCGCCAAATACACCGCTTCAGTTGGCCGTGGCAAATCTCTTGCCGAAATTGGTAGAAATACTTATAACAAATGGTGCTAATTTGCAAAATTTCAGTTTTCCCAATCCGCGCTATTTTGGCCAGGTATATGGAGAACCTCCAATACGGGCTTACGTGATGTCACAGATGGTTAGTAAAACTATGTTCGTGATCTTCAAACTAAAGAGAATGGGATTCAATCTGACAATTAGGGAGATTTGGACAATCGTCCACCTTTTTAATTTATACAGTATATTTGACGAGTCGGTAGAACTTGACGAAAACCGTCATAGACAAGCGGCGACAAGTATAACAATCATTCAGAATTTATCACTTTACGATCTGATCCAACTGACAGCCAGGGAAGCGGCGCATCAACTTCCCATTGAGGCAAGCTTCGTGTTTGTGAAATCTAATATTTGGAGATCACACCTTCATGCCTTACGAGGAGTGACAATAAAAAAGGCGTGCGCCAGGGATCTATGTACGATTATGAGCAGATACAATCTAATTGACTGGACCCTTGATGTTTTCTGGAAATTCATAATATGGTATAGATTGCCTTTGGAGATGTGTGACATCATTTTGCAGCACTTATCGTGCAAAGATTTATGCAATATTATTATAGCGGCTCATCCAAACCAACCAAATTAGTAGGTAAAGTATAATTTGTATTCTTCACTGATTCTCTTACTAATATTAAAAGTTATTTTATTAATTTTTTAATCAATTGGTTTCATGAATCAATGTTGTCTTGATTTTGAATTATTGAAAAAATCATGCAGATTTTAAAAAAATTACTTGTATGCAACACGTGCCCAGCTTTTTGCGCACAGTGTGCAGAAAAAAACCCACTCGTGCCGGCGAAGCCGACACTCGTGTCTTTTTCCGCACACTTGTGCCCAAAAACGCCTTTTGGGTACTTGTTGCATAAATAACTATTATTGCAAAGTCATAATTTACTTGTGTCATTTAAATAATTAGTTAGCCATAATCTATAAATTATCAAGTTTAAAAGCGAAAAAGTATTTACTTAATGATATTTTTACAGAAGAAGAACACAAAACGGCAGTAGCAGAGCCAGAAACTGTGAGAGTTCCCAAAAAAATTATATTTTTCTACACGCGACCAACTCAATACTTCATTACGAGTAATTATAGTATCATAAAAAAAAAAAAAATTATAAAATTATTTTGATATCATCTTATTATTCATTTGTAAACTTTATTTGGTCTGTAAATAAAATCATATTTACACTGACAAAGATTATAAAATGTTGGCTGTTTTCAGACTTGCATTTGTGTAAAAAAGTTTTGATTATTGAATATTCTTATATAAGTTTATCATCAGTTTAGTGAACTACTTGAAAATTTGTCACCGATGCTTGCGCTACTCGGCCGTGAAAGTTTAATACATATGATTGAGTGCCATCATTCCATACTGGTGTCTTATTATGCAATTCAATAAGATTATCCATATTCTTTGCTTTCCATCGTTCTGGAAATTGAAAAAATGTTTCATTCAAGGCATTTAACTGACAATTTATATTTGAATTAAATTTCTACCTAGTAACGTTTCAGATTCATCTCGGGGGCAAATTTCAACTCTTTGCTCATTCACGTATGTATAAAATGTGTATATTATATACACTCTCAAATGCGTACAGTTTTAAAATAATAACTCTGAATGTTACATCTTTTATACCAATAAAGGGAGATGCTTTGACGCAATCAGATACGCGCGGCATATATATAAATAATATAATATCTGTAGGCAACTGATATTGCTTTCTCGCACCCGTACACACGCAAAGTACATTACACATTGGTATAGATATCAAAAGGCACGCGCAAAGTCGAGAATTACATAGGTATATGTGTGAAAAAATTCTCAGCTTATACACTCGCACAAAAGTTGCAGCTCGTGTGTTAGATGATAAGAAAACCCTCCTCGTCGTGCACTTACATACACACACATGCTGCACACGCGGGCAAAGAGGAAAGAAGCATCATCAGCCACGAGCAGCAAACTTCTTGCCACACGCGACTATTTCTATATATGCACTCGCTCTCTTTCTCTGCTGCGAGCTTTATATTCGCGAACTGTATACCTGTATATACGTGATACGTCGTACCACCCCCGCGCTATATATATATATGTATAACAAATACGGCAAACCCACATGTGTCAGCGATATAGATAGATAGTTAAGGTATATACACGTGTTTTCCTTTTTGCTCGCCTCGTTCTCAGCTCCCGGCCCTGAGCGTGTGTGTGTGTGTGTGTGTGTGTGTGCGTCTGTAGCCGCGGCGCATCGTTTCAACTGCATGTTGTACGTGATGTCGAGCTTCGAGTCCCAGTCTTGCTCCCGTATACAGCCATGTTTATGCACCTGTATATGCTGCTCGAGAGAATAGATATATGTATTGGAATCCACGTCAAGCGGACGAATACATAACGAACTGCTGTGCCTAGCGAAAAGAGAAAAAAACTCGGCTACAAGAGTATTATACAATTAACGATGAGTTAATAACTATCGAACGCTCGGTCAATCGGATCGTATACGATCAAACGATGCTGGAAAACGAAGCGTGTTGCTGTTGCTGCAATCGACTATAGACCAAAAGCCATATTAAATTGCAACTTTGCACATCGTTTTGTGTTAAATTACGATTGAAACGATCGACGCGCGAAATGTAATGTTGATCTATTAATATGATATCACGATCAAAGCTATCTTCACTCACCAAAAGAGGATATTTCGTTTAGCCGATGCGACTGTTGCGTAGTTATACGAGTGCAAAGAGTAGGAAATTTGAATGGGACACATTATGAGCTAGGGCTCTAGCTTCGATTAGCTTTGCAATTTGACACTCGTGCCATCGTATTGTTGCATTATAAAGATCAGCTCTAGTTTTCTGGTGATTGGCAATCACCCGTTCATAGTTCAATTGCCTGTTCATTACTTTGGCGAATTACTACTTTAGCGTTGCCCTAGTCGAAATAAAAACGTTTTTGGGCTTACGGGTGAAGTGCAACATTTTTCGCGATATCTCAGATAAACTCCTTTTATCAGGCTTAGACACTAATTACACGTATCCATGAAACTTTTCTCTTTTCGCGGCCAATGCCAGTAATGCACTATTTGATTTCAATTCAAGAGGAAATTTATACTGGCGCAATTTTATTTAAGTTATTCCCTAGGCATGCATGTATTTTTTTGTGAATCCTTCGAATTCGTCACATAGAAAGTAAAAAGTTTATTCGGATCGCTAGTCCGAAAATGTATGTCGCTTTTGACTGGGTGAGAGAGAAAAATCATGTCGTCGCTCAAACCGCAAAAAGAATGGTACGCGCGGTGATTACATTTTTTTTTCAAACGCCCTGATCATGGAATAATTCACAATGAATGAGTTGAAACTTACTCGTATACATTCTTTTTAACTCAATTGCGCATTTCTTATCATAGAATATTTTGTAAGTTGCCCTAACTGTTTCAATGAAACTTTTACCATATTTCGATCAAGCCGTAACTTATGATTTATCTACATGAAAAAGGCCAATGAATCTCACTAAACTTGCTGAATGCATCAAAATTTGAGCGCGAACAATGTTGTTCTCTTAATTCTCATCAATCACTATCAATCTGCAAAGCGTCACGAAGCCGCGTGGTTATATATCTGTAAGGTCTATCAAACAAGACGGCCGGGTGCACACGTAGTAGCGGGGGCGGCGCGCGCCTCTCCCTCCTTATACCGAATCAACGAGTTCCGTCAAACTTCCAACAACTATATATAGCTAACGTAAACTACCGACATCGAACTCGCGAATTCCGCATGAATAATTTTCCCTGGTCAATGAGTAAATCTTTCGAGCTTCTGTGCCGTTAGCTCACCACACTGTTATATATGATTAGTGAATGCGACATTTTTCGAACGATTCGGTTTTTTACTCTCTGTAACGGTAATATATTTCTTATATTTTGACTTGATACCCAAAGCACCGATCGCTCTGACAAAAAAGTTATCGATTTTCGACGAACGAAACATCGACTAAAGATATGAAAGATAAAACTTACAATTTTTAAATCTTCTCATCACAAAATTATACCATATACGAGGATTAACTATAGAAAAATACTGCAAATACGTTGTTTACCGTGAACGGCAAACTTTGGTAATTTCTGAATTTATAACGAGTCTCAAAGGACCGAAATTTCAGAGTATACAATCAACAATTTTGTGAGGTACAAAATACGTGTTGGTATAATATGTCAAACGAACCTATCGCATCTTCTTCTCTCTTATCTTGTTATAATGCTACGCTCTCGTGCATGGCTTATTTTTTGTTCTATTTTTTGCAAAATAGGGGTAAATTTCAATAATCATTATCACCAATTTTGATTATCACGAACGATAATGGAAATTAAAGAACGCTAGCCACTGTAAGGTGAACCCTTAATTCTACACGTTTTTTAACGACTCGTTGACACTTCCTGCAATCGGGAACTTGATGGGAACATTCAGAAATAGGTACAGTCGATGAAGTAAAAACTGATTCGTTCCGCAGCGACGCTCTACAATCGTACAGCAGTACAGCTTAAAAACTGATACCGCGCATGATCAGTCGCTCACTTTTTAAAGGGAGTGTTTAACAGTTCTAGTTTGCAACCAATCAAAACGAGTACACATTTCTCGTGCTTTTTTGGGCATCGGTGCGAGAGAAATTACAAATTGTCTTCCTTCCAATTCGGTGTTCAATTTTTAAACTGCGTAACGCTCACCTACCTCACTCACCTGAAAAATTGAATTGAGAATTGTAGCATACTGCGAAAAGACTATAACCGAACCAAAACACATCGTATCAAGTCGAACATCGGTTTTCTTCTGAATAAAAAGTCTTAGTTATCGTCATATAACTAAAATTCATGTATATTAGATTAGACAACATCAATAA
This sequence comes from Trichogramma evanescens, assembly GCA_902732785.1. Classification (NCBI taxonomy): domain Eukaryota; kingdom Metazoa; phylum Arthropoda; class Insecta; order Hymenoptera; family Trichogrammatidae; genus Trichogramma; species Trichogramma evanescens. The sequence goes on along the minus strand of CACVKI010142825.1, from coordinate 1,775 downwards.
AATCATCAAAAGTGAAACTTCAGGTAACCGAATTTTAAAGTTCTGTTTTATTTTAGATTGAACGATTTGATTTTCCATTTTTTCACATTTTTAATTGAATTTCTATACTTGCGTGAAGAAGTTTTGCAGCTGTTGATACACGGGTAATTTTATGAGTTGTTTATCTATGCGCTTTTGAAATTTTTTGAAATTTTATTTCTATTTATACCAAAGAAAAAAAAATTACATCGAATCACGTCGTAGAGCGACAGACTTGGTTTTATCTCTATTTCTTTAACTTTCATCACGAACTCCTCATCATCGTACCAATTTTTTTCAACATCCGTCGACGTCTCAAAAATTTGGTTTTCAGCAAAAAATTTAAAGACCATTAGGGCGTCACTTCGGTTCAGTCCATAGCCTCTTTTCTCTAGGATCTCGATTGTGGACAGAACGCGAGACGCCACTCGTATTTTGTACGTAAAACCAGTATTTCGTAAGTCTTCAGCTTCCATGATGTCAAAGTGACCCTCAGAGGGGATAAAGAAGCCTGACAGATCAGCACCATGATCCACGATAGCTTCTACCACGCGTGGCCCACTATTCAGCACGCCCATTGAAGCGGTGTCCGACCCAAGTTGTCCTGAACATCGACCTGCACCGTCTGTTTTAAGTCGTGATTGATCTTGAAAAATAGGTCGACCATTTCAGTCGGATCTAGGGGTAATTCGTTTTTGTAGCAAATGACATGAAGGGGTGTCATCCCTTTTCTGTTGGCTACATTCGGGTTGGCGCCACGTCTTAGCAGCAACTTGACCATCTGCTGACAATTATCGTCGTCATGGTCGTCGCCCAGAGCCAAGTGAAGCGGCGAATCACCGGTTTCTGGCCAGATACAATTGGGATCCTGTCCAAGCTCGAGAAATTTATCGACGATATGTACATGGAAAAATTTGCAGGCCACATGAAAATGTGTTAAGCCGGACTCGTCGATATAATTCACGTCGAATCTATCGTATATTTTAAAAAGATCATTGACGACGTTATCGTTTAGTAATTCGTACGCATCTTTGTCTCGAGCCACGAGATGTATCGTTGTGGTGCGATGCAGCAAAGGCTCACCGTCTTCATTAACTTCGGGCTCGTCCTTGTAACCAGTGTTGGCCACGAAGTGGATAAAATTGTTTCCAGCCCATTTATTCGGACTTTCACACCCGAAGCTTGCCGAATACAAGAGAAGCAAATCCATTTTTTTTTGCGAAAAATGCTTGATATATCTGGAAGTTCGTCCTTCCAAAATTTTATCAAATAAGCAATTTCGCAGAATGCTTTGCAGCGTTCTTCTTCGATCTCTCTATCGACATTTACACACATATTCTTTAATCGTGCTAAATTATTTTGATTCATTTTGGACACTTTTCACTTTTCACTTTTCACTGATAATGAGATTTATTGCACGTCCCAATACGTACTGTCACAATTTGCGACACTCAAGAATGGCGCAGCAGGCGAATGGCTCTGCCTTCGAAGAGTTTATATCGTCGCCCCAGCGCAGGAAGGTATCTATTTCAGTTCTGTAGCAAAAAGGTATCTAACTCGCGCGCAGAGGCAAAAAGGTATCTATCTCGAGCGCAGCGGCAAAAAGGTAGCTCATTCAAACGAAGTGTCAAGAAAGTTTAGACGCGCTGAATTTAGGTTGGCAACGCAGCCGTAAATGATGAAATATTCTTTCAACATTCAACATTCAACATTTAAATCAAAGTTATGTAAAGCCGATAACTTCTACTTTCCTCTCA
>CACVKI010142823.1:0-14675 GCA_902732785.1 Trichogramma evanescens | reverse complement strand
CACTCAAAAAATCTGAAAAAATTCAAGATTGTTTGGATTGTTGGAAAGTATTTTTATGAATTTTTTCAGATTTTTTAATTGCTTCAGGGCTTCAGGAAAAAATATAGATAGAAAATGGACGTTTTTATCGGAAGTGGGGGGTAGGAGGGGGGAGGGGGTCTAAAATTTGGTTTTTGAGACCTTTTTACCATGTACTATAACATACCAAAAGCGCGTCAAGATCGGTGACATACGTGCGCACGGTTTTGTAAAAAAGTATTATTTTGACCCCTATTTATATTGCAGAGAAATTGTATTACAATGTAAGACTGGCAAGTTGAGTTGTAAGTATAAATACTTTGAATGTAATGTATTGCTGTCATACGATATACAAGCTTTCAAACTGAACCAAATAATTTTTAATCGAATTCACGATTCTGCCGTGTTTTATACAAATAAACAATTGATTTTTTAGAATTGTCTAAACGATCGGTTTAGGCCGTAAGTTCAAGCTCACAATTTTATGAGTATTGATTAATCCTCCACGATAAGTAAGATTTGGCGATGATTTTCAAGACTTTAATGACGATTTAAAATACGTGATGATTTGAATAAATCTTTCAAACTGATTGTATTCATTATGAAATTAACAATTTTTCAACACTCCTGTAATCTATTTTTGCATAAATAAAACTTTGAAACTTAAGCCACCTACTCTAAAATAATCGTCTCTTAAGTATTTAATATCTTGATTGTATCGTCAAAATTAACATGTTCTGATTGGTTAGTTGTTACATTTTCTGCATGTACAGAAACCAAAAAAAGTTGAAAGATATTCGTGCAAACTATTTTCCAAAAGTACTTAGCGTATGTACTCATGTGAGTATAGAATTTTTGATTCGGTTCAAATGTCTCGAAATAAATAACTAGTGTTTTGAGTTTGATACTACGTGTATATTTCATAGTAGAAAAATATAATATAAATCGAATCATTGAAATCACTGATTATTCATTTAACAGCAATGATTTAATATTTTCGACTTTACAAGAGTTAACCGAATGGAAAATAATATCTTCGCCTGCATTCGGGCCAGTATCTTTTGGCTCTTCCTTTACCCCGAAGAACAATCAAGTTTGATGGAGAAGCAATAGTTTGAAAAAAATTTCATGGCATGAATAAAAAAAATATAATACCCACCCGAATCCTCTTTGCTTTTCATTACTTGTTTGATTATATGCATTCACAATTTTGAGAAAATATTCGAGTTTAAACCCCACTTGAGTAGCCAACATTGAACCTCGAATTCACCGATTGGTTAACACTTGCTTTCTGCAGGGATTCAGCCTTTAACCAGCAACTGAACGAAGGAGGTGACCCTGCATACAACCATTGTGATTTGTAATAGCTCCTTGGCGATACTTTCCCCCCTCTATCGTCGACGCGATCAAACTTCAGAGATGCGTTTTAACTACTTTTTGCGTAACTTTTGGTTACATACGAGATCACTAAGCGGCTCATTTATACATAATACACTGTCAAAATCGCATTCATGAATAGAAGCTTCATAATCGGATTTTTTTTATTATGTGAGGCAAGGATGTACTTACAGAGATATGTTGTTGATCGGAGTCGAACGATAATGACAATAGTATTTTTCGCATCGTTCAAATTCACAATATACTTGGCATGGAACAGGCTGAAGTTTCAGTACTTGTAGAGCTTTTTTATCCAAGATTTCCGTTGTCCAGTTTTCCTCGTGTGAAGATCGTTAATGAATAGTTATTGTTGCAAGGGCAAGATTCTTTACTCCTTTATTCAAAACTATCGTTCTGAGATAGTAGAACAAACATATATTTAGTACGATTATCAGAAAATATGCTACAAACTTGAAAAGCATAGTTTTGTCTTAAAAAATTAATTTTGATTGTGTCCATCGAATAAGATAATTAAAATTTTTATCAGAGCAGAGTTCTAATATTACACCACCCTAAAAATCACGAAAGATATATTCAATCAATGAAAAAAGATAATTTTTCTGATGAGTTGATAAACTTACTCCCGAAAAATCCTACATCACTTCATCTGTTTAATGATGCAGTCATTTTCAGTTTGAGTTTATATATAAAACGCTCGAAATATCATGTGCAGCAGTACCAACGAATCATTGTTCGAAAATTTTCGGTCAAAAACATGGTTTATAAAAGATTCTTTGATAAAAACGAACTGTATTTAAAATTAATTAACAGTTTGAAATTGCATCAATATCCACATGTTGCGATAGTTATGTGGATGTTTTTCATTTTTCCGAATCAAGATAAAAGTATCCACTGGATCGGAAGGTTTTTAATAATTTCTTTTGTATGCGTTCTCATCTTTTGTACGGTGAGTATTTTTAAATGTATGTATTGTAAACGAATGTCTTAATGTTAAATTGTATGACCAAGGCATTAAGACAATCGAAGAAGCTAAAAAAGTCAACGTAGACATCGGTGGTTTAGCAGAGTGTTTAATTATAATTACTATGTTGCTGTGTTTTAAGATTATTTATATTCATCTAATCGTGAATTCCGATAAGGTTATTTTCTTTGTAATTATAATTCATCATGAACGTAAAAAATATTTTTATCGGAAATTTGATAGAAGAAATTAGAAAAATTGTCTGTATAAAAAACCCCATTTATTTTTAGATCAACAGCATTTTTATAACAATTGTACGAGCTTACGAAAATAGTAGTGCACCAAGACAACGAATTCTTACAAAAATAATTGGAATGACTTTTAAAATTACAAAGTATCCAACTGGTAACAATATTTTTTTCGACTAATTTTCATAAATAAATATGATACATTTTTACAGTGATTTTTTATTCATTGTGCGGCTGCTATGCTGTATCTCCAGTAGTTATTTACGGGTCGAGTTATTGTGTTGACGGCCGTATAGGTAAACTCTGGAGGTAATGATTCAAGGCAGCCGTTTATACTTAGAGACTTTATTTAAACACTAATTAAAACTAATTGACAACGGTTATGCGATGGAAGAATATAAGCAGACTTCTTCGGGCGCGGATATCGCCACACGTGTGGTGTAGATCGGGACAGACGAGAGAGTGCCCGAGTGAATGTCCGGCGACGAGCGACTAGCTCAGTCACTTTCTCTCACCCTCGGCCGATCGGCGCGCGCAGCTCGCGCTGCTATCGATCGTTGCTACTTGGCGGGAGACCCAAGCAGCGCCGAGAGCGACGAGCCTGGCTTTGCGATGTTGAAAGCGCCACAGTTATACTAACATTTCTAACTTGGATATCGACCCAAAATCAAACTTATCAAAAATCGCTACCTCTCAAATTAGAAGTTTTCATCGATGAAAATGAATACTTTTATTATATTTTTCCATTTCAGTGCATAACGGTATTGATGATTTGCTTTTTTCCACTATTATTCAACAATATCCAATGTTTGGTCATTGGAACCATCTTTGGTCTACTCCGTTGTTTGAGGTGAGTTGAGTATTTTAACAATTTTTTAATTAGTTTACCTTCACATTTATAATATATTTACAACTGTAGAATTTCTTAGAGGTTATTGATGTTAGAAATTTCTATGCAAATGTGAATATTTGTTAATTTCCATATTATTATTAGTTGAACTATTGAACGTTTCATTTTAAACTAACTCTCATGGTATGATGAAAAAATAATGTTAAATATGAATGCGACAAATTAATCCTTGAATAAGATTTAAAGTAAGTAGCTCGATGTTTATAATCATCCACAAATTCATTATTAACAAATAAATTCAATCGACTAATAATAACTATTTGTAAGCAATAGAATTTATTTAGAGGCATAATCATACAATTCTTTCTTCTACATTGCACCTATATTAAAAAAAATTGCTGTATTTATATTTTTCGAGTGGAAATAGATTTTTTGTTTTTCAACGAGGGCCAAATGTTATACAAGTTAGTTCATAATAAATTAGAAATATCATAATTTATATCTGGAGCCCCAACACTCTATTTATTTTCTCGTTAGAAAATCTCGTGGGATGACAATAAAAAGACGTGTACCTTTAGTATTGAGTAACTATTAATCTTTGAAATCACGGTAAAAATTCGTATTTTCTTTCGCAGAAGAGAATGTTTTGCTATCGGGTATTCGTTAAAAATTTGTGAAATAATTGAGGAAAAACTAACACTGTATTAACTTGTTGCAAAACCTCGCATGGAATCTGTTTCTTTCTAGTGAAATTTCTCAACGATTTAACTTTTATGTTTTATTCAGTTACGCAGCTTACAAGAAATAGACATTGAATATAACTTGAGCATTGCCATAGTCGAAAACCCACATAGCAATTTAATTTACAAAAAACTGAAAGAAATAGTTCGTCAGCATCAAATATGTATTGAGTAAGTAAATATTTATTTAAAAAATCTAGATATAATATTTTCATTTTATGATAAACAATTGATTTTCGTTTTTTGCTTTTTGTTTATTCGGAATCTAGGCTGCATGAACATCTGTGTTCCATGGGAAATTTTATATTCGTTTCCTCAATTATGCTAATCGTATTCCACTTCGTTTTAGATGGAACAGCGGTAAATATTATAATAATTAAAATCAATAGGTTCAGTAAAGACCAATCTTTATTTTAGAATTATATTTAAAATATTTTGCTTGTGCAAATTGTGTTAGTATATTTTTTAAACTAAATTTCGTTTACGCACGTGCTCATTTTGCTGTAAAAACCTACATATTCCCGTTCCACAAATGATTAAAATTATTTTTTTTAAATAACAAATATTTGTAAAGCTAATCTCGGATATTGAAGTGTATTTATTTGATATATTTTTAATTTTCATGCAGATGGTAATTTTATTTGACTCGGATATATATGGAGCTGCAAGAATGTTGGTTACTTATTCTTGTGCGACGATAGCTTTTCTTTGTATTTGTATTCCAAGTCAGTTAATTAGTAATGCTAGCAATGATTTGATTATTCAGAGGTGAAATTATATATAAGCCAAATTCTGAATTATTAAAATATTGTAATCTATATTTTAACTTATTTTGCAGTTATTGCACCAATTGGTATAATTACCGCAACCAAACGCTAGAATAATCTTAACATTTATAATGATGAGGCCAAAAAATCTCTAGTTATACTAGCTGGTCCAATACTTAATATGAACTTTGAATCATTTAGCAGAGTAAGAGGATTGTCTTCGATGTAAAAAAATTGATTATATAAATTTTATAATAATATTTTATTTTATAGGTCATGAAACTATCTATATCATTCATTACAGGTTTCCGATCATTATATGCTTTATTTCAAGAAAAGGAGCATGTGTAAGATCTCGGGGCTCTATGGGATTGTGATTCCTGGTCTCATTAATAAATAAATCAAATCGAATCGAAATAAAGCACCAAGTTCACATTCTGTAAGTAAGTTAAGTTCAACGCCTCGATAAAAAATTTAATTAAATTTCCGGATGGAATGCAGTCGAAATTTTTAGCTAGTGGTTTTGCCACATTTTTAGAGTGGATCTTCCGTCCAATTTCTGAAGTAGATCTTTGACACGTTGACAGGGGTTGTTTGGATAAATTTTTTGGGTGTTAATCGCGAAAGTATATCGTGGAAGAGATTAAAGTTTGATATGAAAATTGATTTATTGATACATATAACTTACCTTGACGAATCCTGCTTCACGTTGGGTGCATTTTTCAAGTAAATAATACTGTTTCAATACGTTTTTTTTCGGAAGTAAAGTGAAATTTAAATTTTGTGTATGTTTACTTCGTGATGTTTCAATATTATATAATTCATATAACCGGCTTTTGATTATAATAAACTGAAATCGGGAGTTTAAAGTGTTATGTAAAAGTATAAGGTTGCCTCGTGTATGGATTACAATAAGCGAAGGATCCAATTGAATTGAGCAAGATCTGTACAAGCTACTACTGTAACTCTAAATCCACACTGATACAGTACGTATTATAATGATATTACAAATGTGATATTAGTAACAAAGTTCAATTAGTAATTGCCGCTTGATTGTGTTTTCGATAAAGGTTTTGTTGTTGGTTATTAGATTTAGGTAAATTAGTGAGCTTTTTATTTTCTGATAACGTGATTGAGTACGAGTATGGTTTATGAGTGCACTGAATGATAATAGTATATTTATAAAATGATAAAGATAAGTGACTTAAAGCTTTCAATAAATCTGCGTTACAATGACATATTTTTGGAGGTAGTTTGAACAATTGTTATTGTTAATTCAGTAAGTAAACCGATTTTGGTGATACTGTTTAACATATGAATTCAGAGTAGGATTTTAATCAACTATCTTTTAACTACTGATGTATAGCGAAGTACTAATGCATGAACATTTTCCCGTGTTATTCATTATCATATTTTTCAAAAATAATTGATCGTTTCTCTCAAGCCGTTCATGTAACGTTATTCTTTCGTTTGATATCTTTTATACGACATTAACCTACCATAAACACGCCACAAAAGATTTAAAACGGAAACATTTTTGCATTAAAAAAAAAGAGTCAGTTCATAAGAATTCAATGTATCGTTCAATTATTCATTTGATATTATTTGTACGTAAAATTAAAAGAAATGTTGACGCCATTAAAATATTCTTTTAAAAATATAAAAATAATAAAAAAGGAAATAGCTATATCATTTGTACATAATACTAATAGCGATTTTTTAAACGCGAAGAACAAAACGTATACAATTGTTCCATATGGTTTTTTTGAGTATCTAAATTTCTAAAAGAAGTTTAAAAATTTTAAACTTGAGAATATTTTAAATTGAGTTTTACATGTAAAATATTAAATTATGAAAAGAGATGATTAATACATGATTTTTCATTCAATTGCGATGAAAATTTAATACCAAAAATTTTCAAGAATTGCCACGAATCATCAGTTGTTCGTGGTTTTCAAAACATGTCAAATCAATATGGTAAATGCGCCAGAATCCAATCACTTCAGCAGAGATCCAATATTGTACGCTCCTACAACTCAAGAAAATTCTCCAAAAATAAACTTCGATAGTAGAAAAAGATAAATATTCTGACGAGTTAATACTCTTACTCGGAAAAAACTAAAAATTGATTTATAAAAATAAAACCATTAAAAAAATTATATCGCTTTTTACAAATGATCAAAAACTAGTATTTCTGAAAAATATACGGACAATAACAAACAGATTCGATGATTTCAAGTAGATATATTTGTTTTGTCATGAACTACATAAATAGATTTCACAGAAACTTTTTTGTAACATAATTTACTCGTATTGAGAATTGTTTATTAAAGTAATTAACTATAACAAAAACTATTTTATGATAACCGCAAATAACCAGAAACTTACTCAATGAACCAATTTTATCTTCATCAGTATTAATATTTATTCCGACTAGAAATATATGAAGTATTTAAATATATATTTAAATATATATAAAGGTGTTACTGCACTTCTTGATTAAGGAAATTTTATTTGCGTCAAAGAAACGCTAAATAATTCATCAAAGCATTGTTGAAAAGCAAAGAATTCTTTATTTTATACCTCATTGTACAACCATTGCACGTGGCAAGGAGCCTAATTAATGAACAAATTTTTGAAAATTTTTTTCCATCAGTATAGTAATATTTATGTCCAGTAGGTGCTACCAAACCTCTTGATTAAGAAAATTTTATTTGCGTCAAAGAAGCGCTTGTTAATACATAAAGGCATTTGTTTAAAAGTACTGAATTCTTTACTTGACGCATAAAACTTTCATCCTATATCTCTTCAACTTTTCATCGATGCAATCGTTATCAATTTGGATTAATATGAACCACCTGAAATATCCCCTACACCGGTGTCAACAAGCTATCACATTCATTTTGTTTTCGTCAAAAACATGGCTCATGAAAGATTTGTGGATAAGAACGAACTGTCTTTCAAATTCGTAGAAAAATTAAAATTGTATCGGTTCCCTCATGTCGAGATAGTTTTTCGAATTTTTTTAATGTTTCCAAATCAAGATAAATGGATCCATTGGATAGGAAGATTTTTAATAATGCTTTTTTTATGTATCTTGATCGTTTGTACGGTAAGTATTTGTATTTTTATATAATATAAGCAATTGCCTTAATCCAAGATTACATGATCAGGGCATTAAGACAATCGAAGAAGCTACAAAAGTAGACATCAATATCAGCAGTTTAGCAGAGTGTTTAATTCAAATTTCGTTATTGTTCTCTTTCAAGATAAGCTATTTTCATCTAATCGTTAATTCCGAGAAGGTTATTTTTTGCAATTAAAGTTCAGATCACTACCCTAATATCGAATAACTTAATCTACTTTTTACAATGAAAAAAATGTATGTCATTATTAGATTACCAGCATTATGATAATAATTTTACAAATATATGAAAGCAATGGTACATCAAGGCAACGAATACTCACAGAAATACTTGGAATAGCTCTTGAAATTACAAAGTATCCAACCGGTAATCAATTAATTTTTTAAAATATTTTTCATGAATAATTTGATACATTTTTGCAGTGATGTATTATTTATTGAGTGGTTGCTATGCTATATCTCCAGTTGTTATACCAACATTTCTAACTTGGATATCGTCCCAAAATCAAACTTTTCAAAAATCGCTACCTCTTAAATTAGATTTTTTCGTCGATGAAAATGAATACTTTTATTATATTTTTGGATTTCAGTTGATGACGATATTAACGGTTTGTTTGTTTCCACTATTACTCAACAGTATCCAATGTGTGGTTATTGGGATTATTTTTGGTCAACTGCGTTGTTTGCAGTACGTTGATAATTCATTAAGGAAATTCGGGAGCTAAAATAAGTATTCACTATTAAACTTGCTTTTACTTTTAGATTAAAATAAAATTTTTCAGAAAAAAATTAGTTGAAAAATATACAAAAACATAGGGGAGAATACGTCTCATTGCGTTCCCATCTGAGAATTCCGATTTTTTTTTAAATAGTTTTCCAAAAATTCTGAAAAAATTTAAGGATGTACCTTGAACATTCCTAAGATTTTTTCGTTTTATAATCATTTCCTCTGAATATCTATTGAATATTTATTGATAAAATTAAAAATAATTGTGCCAATGTGTAAAAATTTTGAATCAATTCTTATAGCTTGTTAAAAATTTGTAACATAAATGGGGAAAATAAATTAACACCTGTTTTAAATAATCACCTGTAATCCATCTCTTTTAATATACTATTCGTGATATGGGCATTTCCGCATGTAAATCTAGCTGATTTTAATAAATAAATACACTTCAGTTATTCAAGTTACATTTTTCACTTAAATACCGCTTACAAGAACTAGATATTGAAGATGACTTCAATATTGCCATTGTCAAAAAACCACAAAGCAATTTCATTTTCATGAAACTGAAAGAAATTGTTCGTCAGCATCAAATTTGTATTGAGTAAGTACATTTTCATTTCATAGCATCAATTGCTAACTGTTTCAATTTTCAACCACATTTTCTAAATACATTATAGACTCGAATCTATGAAAACGTTGCTCATTAAATATTTTGTGTTTTAGGTTGTATGAGCGTCTGTGTTCCACGGGAAATTTTTTGTTCATTTCTTCAGTTTCATTAATTGTGTTTAACTTCGTTTTGAATGGAACGGCGGTAAATATCAAAATAATTGAAATCGATAGGGCCCAAGAAAATATATTCTCATTTAAGATCCAATAAAAATTAAAAATATCATGGTCCATTTCTATGCCCTTTAAATACATATGTTTTTCCAACTAAATTCTATTTCAGAACGTGATGTAATCTCTCATTATTTTGAAAAAGCTTTCCCGCACACGTTGCACGAATTCCTGTGATTTTTTTTACCAAGTTAATCTCGGATATTGAAAAAGTTTAATTTGATTTATTTTGAATTTATATGCAGATGGTAATTTTATATGACTCAGATATATATGGAGCTTTGAGGATGTTGGTTGCTTATTCTTGTGCCATGATATCTTTCATTTGCATTTGTATTCCAAGTCAAATAATGTGTAATGCCAGCAACGATTTGTTCATTCAAAGGTGAAATTATAATATGGCCAAATACTGAATTTACAAAAAAATGCATATGATTTTTTTAATTTACTAAATAGTTATTGCATCAATTGGTATAATTATCGACCAAGCATTAGAATCATATTAACATTCATAATGATGAGGGCAATGAAAACTTTCGTAATTCGAGCTGGTCCATTACTTGATTTGAATTTTGAATCGTTTAGCGAGGTAAGTGAATTGTTTTAATTGTGAAAATAATTCATTATTTAATTTCTACCAGTAATATTTCATTTTATAGGTCATGAAACGATCTATATCATTCATTACAGCTTTTCGATCATTATACGCTTTATTTCAAGAAAAGGAGCACGCGTAAAAGCTAGCAATATATACGTTTAGGTACTGCAATTTATCTAAGTTCAGTGCCTAAAATTAAAGTTTCCTACTTCCGAGTTAACAGCAGCATATAAATTCCACCTACGCTGGTATCAAAGTAATCGATCCCCTAAACAACGCTTCAACTTTAAGGACTGTACCGCGTCTAAGGATCAATAAAGAAGCTAATACATTTTTTTGTAAATGCTATATTTTTTAAGTAATCATTGTTAGTTTTGTTTCAATCCACCTCTATTTGATAATATGAGTAGTATAACTAAGCGGGGGCTGGGGCACGCGGGGCTGGTGCACCTTGGCGCTGGCGCAATCGATGACGCACAAGTTGTTGAGTAACCCAACTTGCGCATCATAAACTGCGCCAGCACCGAGGTGCCCCAGTCCCCGCTTAGTTATACTACTAATATGGTTTGTATAGATCTATGTTCAGCCCTATATTAAGATTGTATCAGATTTCATAATAACTTTTTAGAAATAATTTATCGTTTTCTTCAAGCGATAACATATTCTTGAAATTGCGATTGTGTTTTACCCCATTGACCTCTTTTAAATTCTACGAAGTTATAATAGCTCACTTGCAATTTGAAAAAAGGGTCAGCTGATAACATTTGTATGCAATGCAACACTAAATTATTCATTTAATATTCATTTTACGTGAAAGTTAAATAAAGGGGGGAATATAGTAAATTACATCATTCGGAAATTGAGCAACTGGAATATTTTATGTTAGAAAATAACTTAAAAAATATTTATTTTATACAAAACATAATAAAACTCAAAATTCAGATCAAGTTTGATCCAAACTTCCGGCACCAAAAAATTTACGAGCCCTCCTCACTTCGTCATCTAGAATTTTTTGACCCTTAGACTTATACATAAAAATCTATTTTTAATTTTTAAACCTTAACAAAAAATTAAGAATTTTGAATGAAATGCGTCAGAAAGTTTTAGAAATTTTGAGGTGTGTAATGTAATTCAAAGATTTTTACCTTTGTAGATTATATTTTCCAATGTCACGCAGGGTTGATTTTTCGTAATATTAACATTAATTTAAATACTTTAATTATAACAAAAAGTTTTTCATGCAGAAAATAAAAGAAAAGACAATAAAGGTATATTCAAACTTAACATTTTACGCTCATTTCAATATTGACCTTTTCAATATGACCTTATATTTGACCTTAAACATAACCTCAAAACTACAGCGATCCAAAAATCGATTTTAGGCACAAACCGCCACCGAATAAAAGGCGCGACTGTCTAATTAGACTGCTAGTCCATTTCCAGGCGCTATTATAAGAACACGACATATTTACTTGTCCATGAAGCGATTGTTCTATCCAGCACTTATGGTGCCGGGAACCTACGGATTTGTTCAAAACAAATTTTTATGTAAATTTTCAAAAAAGTTTATCTCAGTTTCAAATTAAATAGAAATTACGTATGAATTTATTAAGTAATTCAGTTTGAAAAGTTGACATTTTTTTATCTAAATTTTACATACGTTTTCTATTGATCTCTATACAGTTTATATAAAGATCATATAGATCATGAATGAACATTTGCTATAGGGTAAGATTAAAAATAATAAATGCATTGTTTTATGTAATCTCTACATAAAAACTAAAGTCTAAATTAAAGTCTTTATTTTGTTGTTGGAAACTAAAGTCTTTATTTTGTTAAATGTGAATCATTCGTCTTGAAATTATTCGTCTACAATGCTTGAAAATCGAGGAGATAATGTCAAGAAATTTGTGAAAGAGTATGCGTACTGGACTTTTATATTCATGCGTATTTCATTCTTGTGGCCTTATGAAAATAAAACTGTGAAAATTGCTGGAAGATGCGTATTTATCTCTCATTTTACATTTGAAATTGTTAATTTAGTAAGGCCACCAAAATTATGTGTTTTGATTTATAACAATATAAGTTACAGAACATATTTCTGCTTTGTAGACAAAAGCTTTTATCTACAAAACATTGGTGAAGCCTTTCAATTACGAATTTGCAATCATGAATGTATTTGAATTAAGCACAGTAATAACAGTTTCCCTAACATATGCCACCTTCGTGAAAATTGAACGAAAGGTATTGCCCAAAATTCTCACACTTCAAAAGTATAGATATCATTTTTATTACAAACAATCTAGATTAAAGAGTTCTTGGAGCAAATGACCATGGAAACATTACACTACAAACGTGGAAGCAAGGAAGAATGTGAAATAATTTCCAATGCTTATTATCATCAGGCAAAGATAAGCCACACTTTTACAAGTTTGTTAAATTATTTATAATCTCTAGTTATTATGGTTTTAAACGTGAGCATTGTTATTCTTTCAGTCATGATTTTCACTTCTTTTATTACGTGGGCAATACTGCCTGTTGTATTCCCAAGCATTGTTTCTTTCCTATTTCCAGAACAATTTAACTTAACGAAAAGATTATGTACCACGGAAATGTTTCCAAAATTTGTTGAATTTGAAGGAAATTTTTACTACCTCTTTTATTACAGTCTCTTAGGCATGATACAGCGGGCAAATGTTGTTATTGCAGCTGCCTCTTGTTACATTAGTATGATTTCCTATATTTGTGCTAAATTTTCACTTATTGAGTAAGTATTGGCTTAAAAAAAAAAATAATAATAAAAAAACCCCTCCCAAAAAAAAATAAATAAATAATTCAACGATGATTCAGTTTTCTATTTAACAACTTATATAAAAGTCAAAACTATGAATATGAATCAATGGACTCAATATCTTTAAACTACAACAAGGATTTTTTGAGGATTTATCAGGAACATAAAATGTCTATAAAGTTATGTTCCTTACTTAATTAAAGCTTGAATGTACACATATTAAGATTTAAATATTTTTCAGATTATTCAAAAGCATTGAATACTTAGGACAACCAATATTAATGACCATCACAATGCTTACTCTAGTCACTTTGATTTTTACTGGATCTATGGTAAGAAAGTGTCCATCGCTATTTTCCAAGAAAATAAAAATCTATTCTATATCTATTTTTTCCTGGCAGATGGTTTTATTGTGGGAAAAAGATACATTTTTATTTATGGAAATGTTAATTTCTTGGATGTGTGCATTATTAGTATCTTTTTTTGTAAATCACGTAGGACAAATATTAGTGAACAGCAGCTCCGCAGCCTTTAGATCTAGGTGACAATTTTTTCAAAAAATTGTTGATTTATAATTGATTATGATAATGTTTTTGAGAATTTCTCTGGGATAAATATATAAGTCTCAACGACTTAAGGGGAAGCTCCCATCTAGATCCTAAAAAATGACGTGTTTTTCGTGATTTTTTTTCGTGGAAGGAAGTGAACAATGCAGTCAAGTTTTTTGGTACTTATAAAGTATGTATTTAACTATATTTATAAATTTTTTCAGCCCAAAATATCGAATTATGTACCCCCTAGCAGCGTTTGATGGAGATCGTGTTAAAAAAAGATACTTCAACGGGTGGCAAGCTAGCGCCTTCAGTTTTTGCCCGAAACCAAAAATTCGAAGTTCCTCATAAATTAGATGACATTTGCTGGTATTTTAACCTAAATAATTACAAAAAAATTAAAAATTAATAAAATGTCGGACTTCGAAAAAAAATTTTTTTTTGCCCTTTTTCGGTTCTTTTAAGGGCTCTAAAAAATAATAATAAAGAAAAAATTTAAAATTTTTTAGGTTTAAGATCCAGACAATTTAATTAGTTTTAAAATAAAAAAAAGTGTGTCTTTAAGTGCAGTGCTTTTTGAGATATCTTGCCGCGCGAATCAGAAAACCTGGTTTCGAGAAAAACGCGTTTAAAGTTTTAGAAAGCGAATTTACATATACATACATCGTTCACTCGTAAAAAGACAGCTCCGGTTTTTGCCTATAACTTTTTAACCAAATCGATTTTGATGAAAAGGGTTTCGGGGGTGTATTTTACGGGACATTTGCTAACTAACAAGGAGAGCTTTTCAGGTCCGGATCATGGATTTGCTCCAAAATTTTTTTGGGGTCTCCTGGTACCCAATACTGAAGCTCCCTGTGCTTAGTTTGATCCAATGGGCCTTAGGGCCCAGTTTGTAGAGGATTTTCCTCAATATAAAAAAATCCTTGTTATTTTCTATATCGATATAGAAGTACTTGAACGAAAAAATGCAACGATCAAAAGTTTTAAAATTTTTCAAAGAATCTGCTTGAATTTTTTCAGAATTTTTGGGACCATCTA
>CACVKI010142822.1:0-32213 GCA_902732785.1 Trichogramma evanescens | reverse complement strand
TTGCTGCAACGATATATTCTCATATATTCTTCATTATCTTCCCCGGGGAAGAGGAGATGTTCAACACAAGCGACGGTCAATATGCCATCATTTATTCGAAACAGACTAACGGCCGTCCAATAATCAATTCCAACATCAAGAATCGTATTTTTGAACGTGTTTAATTCCGACGGTGTTGGATGCCTGCCTGCAAATATGTTCGTCGTCACTTGCATCATAGTCCTTATCAAGGCTCTATCACGTAATCTTTGTTCTGTAATGTTGTTGTCATTTAAATAATTTACTAAATTAATAATAGCTTGTGCCTTAGATTTTTTTTTAAGATATTCTCGAGTTATTAGAATTTGCGAATCGCCTGGAGATGGTTGAGCGTTAGGTTGAGCTGGTCGATCGCCAGGTTCAGGTGATCGAGCGTTAGGCGAAGGTGGCGGAAGTGGTTGAGGTGGTTGAGCGTTAGGTAGACGATCTACAGGGACTGCTGGCGGTTGCTCATGAACTTGATGACTGTAAATGAAAATTAATTAAAATTTTAGAATGAAAAATTGTATAAATCAGTTTTTAATTATTCACTTACATTATGCGAATTGATTCCTGTCTTATATAAGTCAACTCGTCATCATTGATGTAAATTCTTTCCAAATATGATCTTATTGCTTCCAAGTATCGATTGTCTATTAAAAACTTAGGGCATTTAAAAAAATTTGTGGCCGAAATGACTAAGAAATTGTCGGGTCTATTTTGTTCCGGATAACCACACAACTTATTAAATAGCACGGTCGCCCTCCGTCTGTTGCAACGATATATCTTCAAATATTGTTCATGACCTGCCGTCGGATACAAAACATGCTCAACACACGCGACGACCAATATTCCATGATTTATATGAAACAGATTAACTTCCTTCAAATAATCAATTGAAAAATCACGAATCGTATCTCGAAACGCGTGGAGTTCCGACACTGTTGGATCACCGACTGCAAATGTTCTGATCGTGCTACGCAATATTTCCCTTACTATTGTCGCACTCCGTAAATCTTCTTCTTCAATTTCCCGGGAATTCAAATACTCCACTAATCTTATAATAGTATGTGCAGTTGTTTTTCTACAAAAATATTGTCGAGTCAATAGAATATCCGCACGAGGTTGAGCTGGCTGAGCGATAGGTTGAGGTCGGCGAGCGATAGGTGGAGGTCGGCGAGCCCTAGATGGAGGCCGGCGAGCCCTAGGTGGAGGTAGTTGAGGTCTAAGAAATTCATGTTGTTCTTGGGGTAGCTTAGATTCAATAGCTTTACGACTGTTACGGAAAGTAATAAATCAAATATTAGTCTATGAAATTGAATTACCCAAGGTTAAAATATTTACTTACGATTCATCTTTTATATGTTCCAACTCGTCCTCATTAATTCCAAGACCTCTCAAATACCCTCTTATGTTTGATAGGTAATTAACATTGTCTCTTATACAACTTTCGCAATTAAAAAAAGCTGTCGCCGCTTTAAGTGTGTCAACGTCTTGAACCTTGTCCTCTGAAAAATCACACAGTTTATTATATATCTTGGTCACCCTTCGGTCGTCGCAACGATATATCCTCATAAATTCATCAATATCATCCTTGGGGTAGAGGAGATATTCGATGCAAGCGACGGCCAATATGCCATGATTCATACGATACAGTTTAACTTTCTTCAAATGGTCAATTGTAAAATCAAGAATAGTATTTCGAAACGTGTCTAAATAAAGTACTGTAGGTTCATCGTTAACATATAGAGACATCGCCTCACGTAGTATACTGATTAAATTTGCGTTATCCTCTAAACTTTCTTCTGTAATGGCGTTGTCATTTAAATAATTGCGTAATCTAATAATACGATTTGCATTGGATTTTTCAAGAAAATAGTCTCGATCTATAAAAGATTTCCGTTCTTCAGGAGTAACAGAAGGCAAATTCACGCTTGATGGTCGTTCATGAATGTTCATAGCTTCTAGAGTATCACTGAAAATTGTATAAAATTTTACAGAATAAAATTATAAAAATGGTTTCATAATATTGACTCACATTAATTCAATTGATTTTTTCCGTATGTACTGCAAATCCTCGTAATTAATTTGAAGACTTCTCAAATATGATCTTATTGCTTCCAAGTATTGATTGTCTTTTAAAAACTTTATGCAATTAAAGAAAGATCTAGCCGATCTTACTGTGACATTGTCGAGTATATCTTGACCCGGTAAACCTCGCAGTGTATGATATAATTCTTTCGCCATTTCTATGTGGCAACCATATATTCTCATATATTCTTCATTATCTTCCTCAGGGTAGAGAAGATGTTCAACGCAAGCGACGGTCAATATGCCATCATTTATTTGAAACAGCTTAACTTCCTTCAAGTGATCAATATTAAAATTACCAATCGTTTCTTTAAACATGTCAATTTCGAACGTCATTGGTTGCCTGTCTGCCAATTTTTCCACCGTCTCTCGCATCATAGTCCTTATGATAGCTCTATCCTCTAAATTTTCTTGTCTAATATTCTTATTAATTAAGAATTCTTGTAACTTAATAATGTCCTCCGCATTATTTTTCATACGAAAATGGTCTTGATTCATTAAAATTTGCGACATTTTCACCGCCACGTCAAATATTCCAAACTATTGGATATTTGATGACCAGTATAAAAATTTTATTTAACACAGACCGATTACAATCACGAGACGATTCGATGTCCGAGAATAGACGCGGTTCTATCGAAACTAACAGTTACTCAAGTACTCGGCCTCGAGCCAACATCGTTTTCCCTCGCTCACACACATTAGAATACAAATGTACAACGGTCGAAAAGTACAAAACGTAAACATACTTTCAAAATTCTCCCTGTTCAAGTATTTTACAATTTTCTGACGAATTATTTTCGGTTTTTGAGAACCAAACGGCTTACGTAAAAATATTCATCAGCTGATTTTTAGTAGACTATGCGATTATGCGCTTTAATATGTTTGAGCTTCGATTTATAGCAGAATTTTTGGAGCTTTCGCAGTTACTTATTACCTCTGCTGAAAATTTGCATTATGTAATATTGATGAGCCGAATTATTTGGACTTTGTGTATGAGATGGTTATATCATAAAAAAAATTATAAATAACTCGGCATTATCGAATTTGTAATTTCTCCCGATCGAGATTGTGTATCAAGTGGCCGATGCGATTCATTATTCATACTCGACGGAACGCGTAAAATTTGCAAATATTGTTTCGACCGCTTTAAAGCCGAGTGACGACTAAAAATATAATTAAAAATAACTGCTCGAAATCGAACTTGCTCTCCTTCTCTCTCTCTCTCTCTCTCTCTTTTAATTGCACAGATTCAAATACCGGCAGCGATGCGCCGATAAACATGCGACGAAGACGACAAATTGCAAATGTATATATGCATCAACGCGATGAATCGAAAAGTCGACTCTCAATCGTGATGCTATTGCTAACGACCGTCGGTGAGCCTGGTTAAGCGCCCCACAGACGTTTCGCCGTCGTCGTCGTATTCGTGGCTGCGGCGCTGAAAGAGCAACGGAAAAGAGACACGGACAAGCCGATACACAACGCAAAAAAGTTAATAATGGAAAGTCGAGTTGTGCGTCGTGCTGCCACTCTCGAATCGATCATTTAAGTCTGCAAAACTCTCTGCCTAGCCGCAGCAACAGCAGCAGCAGCGATAGATCTATTTTTTTTCCTCTGCGCGCCCCCGAACATCAAAGAAGACCGATTAACACATTTTATTTGCTTGTACGCGTTCACGTTTGTATCTGCTTTTTTTCGCTTTTTAGCGCCATGTTAATTCCAGCTTTTTCGATTATAAATATACCTTCGGCGCGCGGCAGCTCGGCGGGATATCGCGCGGGAAAGTTTCTCCAGTTGCGTGAGCCGCGGAGATGGCGCGTCTTGTCGCTCGCCTTCTCAAGACGTAAAATTGCAAATTGCGAGGCAACTTAAACTGCTGTACACACAACTCGTCTGCTTATCCCATTAACCTTTGGCAAGCTTCCAGCGAGCCGCACTCACGCACCCCCCGCGATATACACTCGCAAGTTTGAACTTTCGCTGAAAATCAGCATTAACATTCGCGAGCGAGCGAGCAGCAGCAGCAGCAGCAGCACATATAGCCCCAGCTAGTCCTAAGTACATAGAACACGAGTTGCTCACGGGCTATATAATCCTGTCGTAAAAAGAACACTTAGCCGCGCTGCAGAGCTATATTTATATGAAGACGTAGCTGCGGAGATTAAGCTCTCTCTCCCGATGCAGTACGCGTTCGTTCGCGCGTGCAGACCAGTTGCGCGCAGCTATAGTCGAGCTATTTTTGATTTTATTTTTCTTTGCCCGTGTAACAAAAGTCGCGTCGCAGTGCTGCTACTTTCCCTTTCTGCGACGCACAAAAACTCATGCACTAAGAAGGGGACAGAAGTAGTCAGATCTATCACTTAGCCGAAGGAATAAACAGCAAATAATGCATCGATCTCGCTCGCGACGACGTCCTACACCATGAGCACTTGGTTATTCTTCCTTGTACTTCGGCACGCACATATGCAGCGACTATGTATGTTTAAAGGAGACTCTAAATAATGAATGACAGGCGACCCTCGATGGCCGAATCGATATTATATATAAGCAGTATACGTCGAACGATTTCAGCGACGACGTGCAGTTCGACGTTTTATTTCTTTTCTTTGCGAACCTGTAACATTCATCACGTTGAAGAATCTTATAATATATAGAACGGTGAGCTTGGAAAACAAATGAAATATATTAGTAGAATTGCACGAGAAAGGAGAAGGAAAGAGGCAAAGAGAATGAGAAATAAAAGAAAGGAAAGATCAAAAACTTATCCTGCTCCACTGACTTTCTTTTCTATATATATCTCGCGCGCGTCGAGGATATCTTTGGCCTTATACCCCCCTTTAATATGCACAATCGCATACTATAGAGAGCGCACATACATACATATCGAGAAACGAGGAAAACTTCGCCTCGTAAACTGACGTCTAAAAGCCGTGTGTGTGTGTATGCGAGGCCGTTATACTTTATGCATAACTTTCTCACGTATAGAAGAGAATTCTACTGCTCGCACTCGCGACGACGTGAGCTGCGAAATGAAAAAAATCGAGAGAAAGAGAGAAGGAAAAACGATATAAGTAAACTTTGACCTCGTCAATTTGAAATTTATGCTTTTCCTCACCTGCTGTATCACGAGCAGTGAGCTCGCGCGCCTGTGAACTTTTTCGATCAGCGCGAATCACTTTTTTACGCGTATACAGCACGGGGCCTAGCCGCAGCGCTCGGAGATGTATATATAATATAGGATAATCGTATAAACTTTTGTCAAGCGCGCAATA
This sequence comes from Trichogramma evanescens, assembly GCA_902732785.1. NCBI lineage: Eukaryota > Metazoa > Arthropoda > Insecta > Hymenoptera > Trichogrammatidae > Trichogramma > Trichogramma evanescens. Next base: position 26,829 of record CACVKI010142822.1, on the reverse strand, counting down.
CATATACGAGCTCGGTCGCATCTCGCGTCGAATGTTCTCTCGACTGGAATAAAAGGCGAAAAATGATAATCATAGACTGTGCGGCGATAATTAGTCCACTCTCTAATTAAAGTTCCCCTTTGTGCGTTTCGTCTCTCTTTCTCTCGTCGCGTCGATAGATAGATAGCGAAAGGGAGATGCGTCGTGAATGTGCTCCGGCGAATTCTGTCAACCAACGAACCAACCAACGCATTCGGGGGTCGAATATCGTCGTGCGCTGCTAGGATGAATTTTGGGCGCTCGTCGTCGTCGATGCGTTAACGTTATAAGGACACGGCGGCGGCAGTGTGATGTTTGCCCAAGCCACCCGCACGTGATGAATACGCGCTTAGAGCGATTATTAATTTCTCTCTCTCTCCCTCCCTCGTCGTGCTTAACAGCAGAGATTACGCGATCCAGAATGCCCGGCGTATTATGTACACGCAGCGTATATCGATGACATTGATTCGAGCTCATCTCCGCTGTATAGTTATTTCAACGTGGCTCGTCATGCTTAATATTTAGCCGAAATTGTTTCTGTATTTTTGTTTTCGACATGTTTACTGTAATACCCTCGGATCGAGGCCTGACAGTATAACACTCGTACATATAATAAATACGCGGCATAGTCACTCGTGTGATACGTTTCGCGTCTCCCTCTCTCTCCCTCTACGCTTCTCTCTACTCGTCGTACAGTCGTTCTATTTAATTAAATTCAAACGTTTTCGAGCACGACGATGTGAGTTTAAATACGTTCACTTTCCCCCCGTCGACCAATCGAAAGTCAGTATATACCACTACTACTGCTGTCGTCTGTATGTGTGTATATGTGTGCGTATGTATACCGAGAGAGAGAAGCGAACGCGTAACATCGCTTGGGGTGTCAGATGCCTACGTGGGTGTATACGCAGACACGCGTTGCGGAAACAGGTAAATACAAAGCTCAGTAAGGACTAAATTAATAAGCTCTCGTTAAATATCCTCTCGTTCTCGGCTTCGTATACTGCATATACATGCGTACCGGTATTTTACCTTTTTCTTCTTAGGCTTTTTCGAGCAAAAAACTGCGCGCACACGAGATTATGTACTCGCACACACACACAAGAGCAAGGAAAAAAGTCAGTTTCAGGCTATATGACAAGAAAGAGCAAAAGAGGCAGAAAAAAGCAAATAAAAAAAAAGAGTCAACCCGAGCAATATAAGCTTTGAAACGATCATCCATCAAAGCTCGAATCTCTTGGCACTCTGCGAAGGCGCGGAGCAGCTAGAGCTTGACTCTCTCTACTCTTGCTATATAGCTATAAGGAAGCGAGAGAGGGAAAGATTGCGGATCGCCGGATATCCGTTGTTTGCATCGTCGAGTAGTAGCGATAAGCTATATATATGTGTGTGTGTAGACACGCACCCGCACGACAGCCGAGAGAGAGCTGTGCGCCAAGTAGTAGTGCAGCGCGCGATATAGTCAGACGTCGCGCGCAGTGGAGTAGCAGTCGAGCAGCGGCAAAAAAGGGTTCGTGCGCCTGCGTCGCGGAGACAGAGAGACCGGCTGCACAGCCACCGACTACACTACCCCCTGCGAGTCCTACGAAACGCGTGTTCAGTAGCGTTCGGTACGCCGTACCGCGTGGACGTGCACTTGTATACGTAGCCTCGTTTTTCATCCGCCCCTTCGGCTTGCGGGGCAAAGTGAGAGACAGCACTGCAACACAACAGCAGCACGTGATCACTTACATACAAGCCGTGTGCTTGGCGTGGCTTGGCGCGCGAGAAGAAAAAGAAGAAAAAAAGTTCAAAGGGAATTTTTTTTATTTTGCATCCGATGCCGTGAAAAGACTCGTGTGTGCGTGTGTGTGTGCAGCGTTGCCTCTGCTGCTATGTATTACGCTGCGGATACTCGACCCGAGTCTCATGTGCGAAGATGAAAGAAATTTTTGATTATTCAAGTCTTCTCGCGGCTAGCAGCCGAGGTACTTTGGTCACGCGTTAGGTATACTCTGAATCATTCCGAGTAAGAGAAAAAAACGTAACGCGAAAAGGGAATGTAAATTAAAAATCAGTGCTCTCGGTGTGACTTGCGCGAGGGATGAAACTACTCGGGTGACAAAAGTAAAAGAGTAAAAAAAGCAGCAGTGGTTCGTTATCGTAACTCTGAGGGCTCGATGTGCAGTATACACGTAAGAGTGAGCCAATAGTGTCGTTATCCCCGAAACGAGTTTTCCTTCTCCACGAAGTTTATATATACGTACTAGATCGAGTGGCTAGCTGCTGGTGCTGCGGGTGTGTTTGTGTATGTGCTAGCTCGCGCGCGTGAGAGAGAAAAGGCAGCCGGCGATGCGACAATGGCATCAGCAAGTTGTTCGTCGCTCGGCAAACTCTCGCTGCTGCTGCTGCTCTGGCTGCAGTCGGTGGGCTACGGCAATGCCTACCTCAACATCTTCATCAGCCAGAGCCAAGTCAAGAAACTACTCGGTGAGTTTTAAGCTCTCTCTCTCTCTCTTACTTCTTAGCCTCTCATTTTTTTCTCTTTCGCAATTCTTGTTATCTATGAAATAATACGAAAATATACTTACCTGTGTGCAGTCGCCGGGCAATGCCCGAGTGCAGTCCTACTGTGGCTATAAAATAAATCACCCCACGTACGCAGGAACGAATCACGCGCCGATCTATCGGTCGGCAAATTTATAGCCGGGTAGCTACTACTACTCGGACCACAGTATGTAGCGTCCGTGCGTGCGTGCGCGCGACCTTAAGCATTTTTTTCCTCTCTTATTTTCACCTGCGATCGCGTCCCAGGTAAATGTATATATATCTGTAGACCACCGAGCCTTTGTACATCGGCTTGATTTATACCTGCGACTGCAGCGGTCGTCGTGTAGGTGCGGAGTTAGATTACGCCGCCGCGCAGTTACGTATACATACGCGGAGGAGTATAGTAGCATGAGAGCAGTGTAACGCACACTGCAGCTACCCCTCGTGCTTTGCTTGACTGATGTCTCGAGCCTCTGCGCCGCGCGTCTGATTACGAATGTTTTGTACTTGCAAATGCGCTCGTTTTTACTCGAGCTTTTTGTGGCGAGTCGAGGAAAAGCTCGCTTGCGCGTATACGCGCGTTGCGAATTTACCCGCGGCTGGAAATTGTTTTTATTCTCTCTTCTTCTTTTTATTTTGCTTGTAATTGTAAGCATCGTTAGATTAATCAAGAGTCGGAGAAATAAAGCAGCGCGGCACAGTTGCCTCGAAGATAAGGTTATACGTATACAACAGGGCAATTTAAGCGCGACCAGATGGCCTTGCAGCCTTGTGCAGAAGCAGCAGCAGCAGCGACAGCGGCACTTGGCTACGTCGTAACATCTTCCTTAAATGTCTTTTTCAGCTATAATAGCGCAGTACGTATAAGCCACTTGCTGCGGGAGGCCGTACAGAAACCGTTTGTTTGAGGCAATTACAGCAGACGCTCGCTCGTGCCCAGCAATGGGTACATAAGAAAAATAGAGAGACACAGGGAGGTCGTTATCATTGCTATGAATTTGTTTCGCGGCCGGTGATTGCGTTTTTTGGCTCTCCCAAAGAGCTAATTTAAAACAATATGATTCGCTCGTTTGCAGCGTTAATGAATATACACGCGGCGAAGGAGCCGAAACGACTTTTTTTCTTCCTCTGTCCTCTTTAAAGCAATGATCCTCTTTTACTTGTTCTTTCGGCGGAATGCAGAATTTCATTAAGCCCGATTTTGAATCTCGACGAAAGTTTTATGGTAAGCAAGTACTGTTCTAGTTCGCGGAAAAATCGTAAATTCTCGAAGGCGAAAAAGCCTGGCCGATCGACTTGGCGCGCGTACAGCCATGAGAGAGGGTAAAAAAAGGAAAACTTCTCTCTCTCTCTCTCTCTTTGAGCACACAATAAGACCAAAAGTCCATAGGACACAAGTTCGGCAATTTATAAAAGTCCCCGCCTGCGAGCGAAGAAGAGACCCTCTGCACCCCGGCTGGCTGCTGCTGCTGCTGCTGCTGCTGCTTCGCGCATATATACCTGTAATTCCTAGGTATCGATCCATTGGGAACTTTTTCGTATAAGCTCGCGCGCTCAAGTTTCGTATAAATATCTATACTACCTTTGAAAAAAAAGCAAAGAAAAAAAGGTTTATAAGATAGACAGTGGCATCGAAGCGAAGAATTAAAACGTTAGCGCAGCTAGGATCGCCAGGCTGACGTACAAAAAAAAAGGAAACGAGGAACATATCCACACGCTCCGTGCGCGCTCGTAAAAGAAGTTTTAAAAGGGGGTTATTTTTTCACCGGGAGCAGCTCGAAAGTCACTTTACTTGGATTGCCCGGCCCGCTTGTAATGGTTTTACACGCGCGCGCGCGAGGAGCTATTTAAAAAATAGAGATAGTCGACGCGCCGTAGTGGCCGGAGAGAGAGAGAGAGAGAGATTACACAAAGAAATGCGGTCGGTGCTCTCTCTCTCTCTCTGGACAACGTGGCTAACGCGCGCGAATTAAAACTAATGAGTACTATGGCAAGCTCTGCACCGGGGGAGCGAGCGGTATCAAAGGGAGGAACTTCTCCTTTAGACGGCCACTGCATAATACTGGGTGACGATCGTCGTGGTAGTTTGCGGTCTCGAGAGATTATGTACGCCGGAGTTAATCCGTTTTGAATTCAGCATTGATACGTAGACGATTTTTTTACATTGTTAACCTGGAAAATATCAAAAACTTGATAATCTTCGTGAGGGCTACGCCAGTATAATGGAGAAAAATTCCCGACAATATTTTTTGTTCCAACGTCTTTTTATATGCTAAGGCACGCCAGACTCTATACGCAAATCAGGTGTAAATCACGCAGCCTCCTCCTTCTTAGAGAAAAATATCCTCTCTCTCCTCTTAAAAGAAGGCGAGGAATCCAGTGAAATATCGATGCTTTCGCCAGCAGCAGCAGCAGCAGAGTAATAACCTATTCATATACTGCACCATGCCAAATATGTACAAGATAAGTTAGCGAGAAGGCGAGAAATACATATACATTTGGCAAAGGTAGAGGAATTGATTTTTAATTTCGCTGCGGGGCATTGAACTGGTACGCATATACGCAAGAGAGACAAAAGTCGTACTGAGGGAATTGCGGTGCAGATGCACTGCGTCGGGGATGTGTAAGCTCGATTAATTATTATTCCGCGTCATGTTTCCGAGGAGTATCGATGAAGCTTCCTCCTCTTTGACAACGAAATAATGTCCACCGAGTCGAAAGAATTTTATGTATCCAATCGCAAAAGTATATACGTGGTATCACATTTAAATCGTGCAGCCAGAGACTTGTGCGGCGTTATTCGATTAACCTTAAGCTCTTAGCGCTCCTCATGCGTATGTTATCGAGTAAATCCTTTAGCTATTTTTTTTTCTATTTCTTTATTTGCTGCGCACTTGCGAACGAGTATACATACGTGTGCGTACACGCTCGACGTCGCACGCGGCACAAACCGTATTAAATACAGAAAAATTTTCCTCTACCTCGCTCGAGATTCACGCTCGCTCTCTCTATCTCGCGGGAAATAACATCAAATTGGAGCAAAGTGCACCCAAATATATATATACGTGTGTACATGCGTATGTGAACGCACGACGACGACGACGACGACGACGATATAGCACACCGGAGTAATCCAATAATATATTGCCTCGCGTGTGCTGTATAACTCGCGACGAAATGAATGAATATCCAATCCGAGTTAGAAACTTGGACGAGTTTCTTTATTTTCATCGCTCGCTTGTGCATTAGAAATTTTGCTTCGCGGACTAAAAATTATGCACGAAAAAAAAAGGGGTAAAAAGTGAAATCGATTTTATATACTGGGGCGCATACGCGTATCATGTCGCTCTTCTCTCCGCACCCTCGACGAGCGACTACGCAAAACAAGCTCGTTTTTGTGTGTCAAACGTCAATTCGCCCACGCGCATACGAATACGTGTATGTATGAGAAACGACGGCGTTCCCCCGTATACAAATTGCCAGAGAGAGCAACAAATATAATCCTCAAACAGCAGTAGTAGCAGCAGCAGCATCACTGCTATTTCTTGTATATATCTCTCGAGCTCGAGCTCGACTCGTATGTGTGTATATGTATACACACTCTTTTCTGCACCTTTTCCTCCCCGCTGCTGCTTGTAAAGTTATATGCCCGCAAGGAGAGAAGGCTGTGCACGAGCTGTGCTCCCGCGCGCTGTACGCGACGAGTGTTGACGCGGGAAATTTCCATGCGGAGAGTCAAGAGCCTCTGCAAGCTCGCGTATATATACTGCCTCTCTACTCGTCGTCGTAGCGTCTCTCGGCACCTCTTGTTTTCTCGCTAGGCTGTGTGACGTTTGACGCGGGGCGTATACTGAATTGGCCGGTGTGTGCGTGTATGGGTGCGCGCTGCACACCGAGTGTTGTGGAGTACGACGACGACGTCTGACTGTGCGCGCAGCTTATACACATTTCGACGTCGGAGATAAGGAAAACTTGGCAAGAAAAGCCAGACACGCGCAACATATCGACGAGAACGAGAGTGAAGAAGGAGGACTTTCTCAATGACCAAATTCAGCGAGGATGACGTTTCAGAATATAGCATGTATTCATGCACGCGCAAAGCTGTCGCCCCAAGTGTACATCATACCTCGAGTCAGCGGATTTTCGAGCGTGCTAATTATCAACTCGTGTGGCACGCACGGGTTTATCTTCGCTACATTGACCCGATAAAATTTTAACGCATATTGTTGACAGTTCAATCAATGGCGTGGGCAATGTGCATCGGACCAGAAACTTTCGAGATTAACTTGACAAAACAATACTTGTCAACATCTCCATCTCTCTATAAATAGTGCGTGAGGCCTAATTTTAGACGAACATCGAAATGTCGTCGCCAAGCTCGTTGGCAGCGGCTCTTTTGGCCAGTTTTTTCGTAGTCAACCTTTGCAGCAGTAGCAGCGGCACGGCAGCTGTCGCGGCACAGCCAAAGGTCACCACCAAGTATGGAGAAATCGCCGGTACCGTCAAGTACTCGCATGAAAACAGAGAGTACTGGGCGTTCGAGGGTATACCGTAGGCCAAGCCTCCCGTTAGCGATCTAAGATTCGAATTACGACACTACCCAGTGCTATGGTGCGATCGCTATTTCAATTACATCGTTAATGTGTTATTTTTCGTGCATATATTTAGCCCCCCGTAGCTTTCGAGAGTAAATGGAACGGAACTCTGCGAGCCAACGATTTGAGCAAAAAATGCTGGACGTTCGAGCTCAAGTCCGTGGACGGTTCCGTGGCGGGTGACGACGGAAAACCTCCCGGCTCGGAGTCGAAAATGGGATCGGGCACGGAAGACTGCCTGTATCTGCACATCTGCACCCCAGCTGGCGCACGAGATCTTCCGGTCGTATTCCACATTCACGACGGTTTCTTCTCCTACGTCAGCGTGAACCTCAGGCCAAGTACCTGATCGACCGCGACGTGCTGCCCGGTAACATGGGCCTGAAGGATCAGTCGATGGCTCTGCGTTCAACTGCACATGCTGTCGCCCATGAGCCGGGTACTGTTCCGGCACGGGATCTCGGCCTCGGGCACGGCCCTCAACTGCTGGGCGCAGACCGAATATACGCGGGAGAAATTGATAGAAATCGCTCGTTATTTAGAGGGCGGTCGTGACGGTATGGAGGTAGCGGATTTGGTGAAGTGTATGAAGACACTTCCAGAAGGGGTAGCCTATGCTCAAGGTTTTTATCTGGTAGAGATCAAGAATTGCAATTGTGTGATATAATCTTGGCTGCGGCATGTATTTTATCGCGAAACACATTTACAGACATTTCCTTGGTTTCCGGTAGTGCCTTTTGGTCCAGTAGTTGAAACAAATGGTCGGAGGAGCCGTTCCTCTCGAAACACCCGGTGGACCTGATCAAGGAGGGAAAAACTCTCGGAGTGACGTGGGTCACAGGGGTCATGACGCACGACGGATTGAGCAATATAAAGGGTTCGACATTTGTTCAATCGCGATGCAATGATACACATTTCAATTCTATTTCTCTCTCGCTAAAATTTTGCTGAAAAATTCGTATTTAGAATTTTTGAAGAGCCCCATAGATTTGAAGGATCTCAGAGAAAATTGGGGCAAATACGCGGTTCAGATGTTCGAGTTCGAGGGCACGGCCCCTTACGAGCGACAGGCTCCCACGGCGTGGCAGATATGGAATAATTACGCGTACGGCTACGAGATCATCAAGTACCAATTTCCCCAGATGCTACAAATGTATCGAGATCGTATGTTCGCCTACGATGCCCTCAAGGCGGCCAAGCTGCAGTCCAAGACGGGCAGCGAAGTGTACTTTTACAGTTACGAGCACAAATCGCCGTCGAGTTTCACGCCGCGATGGGAACTTCAACACTACGGACACGTCATGTATATGGAGATACTCGACGAGGCACAATTTTTTGAAGAAAAAACAATGAGGTGAAGATTATTTTTTTTTTAATAACGCCGAGTTTTTCGTCAAAGGTTCGGATACGGAAGACGACTACCACCGGGTGGTGGCGCACCCGAGAATAGATCCATTTGCCGCGGAGCGAGACAAATACATACACGACAGATTGCTCGCCATGTGGTCGTCTTTGTCTCACGACGGGTAAGTGCATGGTCGTCGCTGCAGCGCTCATACTTTTTGTAATTCATTTACATGGAAACAATCTGGATTTACAGAACACCGAATATCGGAGCAAGATCTGACTGGAACGAATGGATAAAGGTAGATCGGGGCATCACAGAGCTCAATTACCTCTACATAACTTCGTCGAATATCGGTCACAGAGCGTGGCTGCATTTCGGCGAACGTCTCTTCTGGGACAGCATTGACTTTGATGAAAATCGAGGAATAAAATCCACGCGGCCATGATTCAGTCAAACGAAAAATAAAACGACTGATTATTTTTGTATACACTGTAAAAGATGAAAAATATTCCGAGCAATATAATTACGACGCGGATAATGACGGCTCGAGATCAATATAATTACAGACACTCTACAACTACAACTACTACGACTTTAATCCCATATCGAATATAGTTACCCTATCGAAGCGATCCAACAAATCCTTTCAAACGTTCCGTTGAGCTGGCGGCGACATCCACGCTCAGTGTAGACGGTTTTGATCTTCTGCTATAATACTACTGCATATAGATACTACGTCATTAAAACGTCTGCGAGAGAGTGACAGACAGAGCGAGCGAGAGTTGTAATAGTATACTCGCACGCGGCCGTGTGACGGCGGGCGTCACAGAGCCACGAGGATGAAAAGCCAGAAAACGATTCGTTATCTCGCGGCGGGGAGAATAAGGAGGTAGGGGAGTTGCAGTAGTGAATTGATATCGTGTGTACTCGTTTGTACGCAAAATAACAAAAAAAAAAAAAAAACGAAAACAATAATCGAATGCGCTGTTGCCGCTCGATTGGCAATTATTTTGATGAGATTTACCGCAAATTCTTTCCTTATCAGTTCTGCAATTTGTTTTTTCCCTGAAACCGCGTCGATTCGATAAATCTGCGCTTCGTGTTTTTTACCGGAAGCGAACAGGATGCAGAAAGCTACGCGCTGCGCTCTCTCGTTGTTTCTACAAGTGTCAGGTCGAAAGAGGAACCTATAAAGTCCCCCTTGACATACGTAAGCGTTATTTGTGCATTAACGGAACGTTAAGCCACGCACCGAGATGTTACGTGCGCGGTTGTGTCAGGTGAAAAACATCGCTCAAAGGCAAACGAGACTTTTATTTTCTGCGTGTGTTTACCAATAACGCGACGTCGTGCGTCTCTGCACTTCCGAGATGCAGCGGCAAACGGATGAGCGCGGTTTGTGCGTAAAGTCATGTTGCTGCTGCCGACTCTGCTAGCCGTCGTCGTTTGCGTCTCGGACGCGGACTTGGCCCGGGCCTTGACACCCTCACCGCAGGTCACCACTCAGAATGGCAGGATCGTCGGCCACATCAGGCAGTCCTTCATCGGCGAGCCCTACGAGGCTTACGAGGGCGTACCCTACGCCCTGCCACCGACGGGCGATCGACGCTTCGAAGTACGTGTGTAATTGCGTGTGTCTCGAAATGAAAAAAAAAAATTAATCGATTACAGAGAGAGAGAGAGAGCTAAGTATTAATTGCGCGTGACGATTTAGCCACCGGTGCCAGCGAGTCTCTGGCGAAAGGAGCTGAAGGCGACGGAGCGCGGCCAGGCCTGCATCGGCCACCAGCGCTACATGACGCCCTCGGGGGACTTCATCAAGGGCGGCGAGGACTGCCTCTACCTGAACATCTACGTGCCGCAGAGGAAGAGCTGGGGCCTGATGCCGACCCTGGTCTACCTGCACGGCGGCGTCTTTCAGTTCAGCACCCTCGAGGGCAACGAGCAGGACTACCTGATGGATCACGGCGTGATCTTCGTCACCGTGGCCTACCGAGTGGGCATGCTGGGCTTCTTGAGCACCGGGGACGAGGTGGTGCCCGGTAACATGGGCCTGAAGGATCAGGTGCTGGCCCTCAAGTGGATACACGCCAACATCAGATTCTTCGGTGGCGACCCCAACAGAGTCACTCTCGTGGGCGTGAGCTCGGGCGCCTCGAGCGTTCATTATCATTACTTGTCGAAGCAGGCGAGAGGACTGTTTCACGCCGGCATGTCGTTCAGCGGCACGGCGCTCAATCCCTGGGCCATGGCGAAAAATTCCAGCGATAAGGCCAAGGCCATCGCGAGACTCGTCAAGTGTCCGACGGACAATTCGACCAGCATGATTTCCTGCCTCAAAGAGAAACCAGCTTACTTCTTGGCGGACTTGCAGACGAGTTTGATGGTATACTCGATTACATAATAGCAAGATCGTTCAGTTGATTGATTCGTCGTTAATTGTTTTAGCCGTGGAATCTGCACGAGCCCGCGCCATTCGCACCCGTGGTAGAAAAACCCTCGAAAACGGCCTTCATAGACCGTCAACCCATCGATATTCTCGACAGCGGCGACGTCTACGACGTGCCCTGGTTGACCGGAGTCGTCAGCGAGGAGGGAATCTTCACGGTCGGCGAGTTCGCCTTCAACGAGACGGCTCTCAAGCAGCTGAACGACGACTGGGCCGACCTAGCGCCGCACCTGCTCGACTACGATTTCACCGTCCCCGAGGAGCGCAAAGCCGTCGTAGCCAAGCGAATAAGGGAGCATTACTTTCTGAACGAGCCGATCGACAAGAGCAACGTGCGGTCGTTGATTCACATGGTGGGCGACAGGATGTTCACGACGAGCGCCGAGTTGGCCGCGAGAGCCCAGGCGAGGGCCAACAGAGCCCCGGTCTGGCTGTACTATTACAATTACCGCGGCATGGACAGCACCTCGCACGTACTGACCAAGTCCAGGGTGAATCTGGGCGTCTGCCACACCGACGACGTGATGCTCGTTCTCGGCAACAAAATGATCAAGCCCGCCAAGACCGACCGAGACTTCGACATGCACAAGCAGATGATGCAGATGTGGCTCTCGGTGGCTCGTACCGGGTAATTTTTTCTTTCCTTTTCTCGGTAGAAATGCTCGATATTTTGTGGCTAGTTTTTAGCGAACAAAAAAGTTTCATTTGAGGTAAAAGGGCCACTAAAACTGAGCGTGTATTATATACGCATTACCATATTACCTCGCTTCAAATATTCACGAATTATTTTAAAACTATATGACTTATACAGTTAAATGCACTTTGTCATTTGCGGATTTACAGATATAAAGTTACTCGCCATCTAGCGGTGAATACTTAAAGTAGCATTATCGTATTTGAAGTGGTTTAAAACTAGTTTAAAAGTTTGAAAGAGTTAAATTGTTATTTCAATTTCATATTTTTAACATTTTTAAAAACATATCCAATGGTCAGTTTTCGATCGTAAGGCTTATAATAACGTTGAGCATTTTTACCAGGGTTTCTCAACAATTATAAACACGCCGGGTCATTATTACATAAACGCTCTCTACGCAGTGCTCCAGATTTCGGGCCGAAGTGGTTGCCGGTCGACGGCAAATCGCCGTTCCTGGACTTTTTGTTCGTGCACGGGGCCAACGATTACCGAATGAAGGCAGCCTGGAACATGGGCCAGAAGTACTTCTGGAACAGTATCGGCTTCAACGAGAACATCGTCAACAAGACGGCGAATTTCATCGATCAGTCCATAAGCTTCATAAGGCCGAGATAAATGCGTGTATAGATTTAAGCTCATTTTTTTTTATACTCGAGTGCGTGTTGCAAAAAAAACATTGCATCAGTTCACGAAAACGTATCGATATTTTTTTGTTTATAAATATATGCAACGTGTGTTCCTACATTGACGCGTCACATATTGTGATTTAGTGGAAGTCAATGTTTTTATTTTCTGTTAACTTCAATCGATCGATTTTTATATAAGATAATCAGTCTGAAGTTTTTAATTGACAAACTGAGACAGCAAATATGTGTGTAATACGATATAGGTTATTCGAATTCTTCACAAGTCATACGCTAAGCTACATCGAAAAATATGGACGCAGCTGAAAAACACTTGTCCAAACTTTGCACAGTATGTTTTTTACAATCAGTGCTCCGGATTATTAAATGAAATCAAGTTGAAAAAGAAACGATGAGCCTATATTTACTCGCTCCAATATCTTCTCGTAAGACCGATGATGTACGTCTGCGCCGCTCGCGCGCCTGCTATGAAAAAGCCTACATATTTCACATACCTTGGCGCATATCTTCAATTTGAATATAACTCTGCGCGCGCCTGGGAAAAAGGAATGGCACGACTTTTCTCCCTTTCTCGCGCGTGTGTGTCTGTGTTCACCTGCAAAAGAGACGTATGGTTTATGAGCGACTATACATACGATATACGCGGAGAAAAAAACTTGACGCGCTCATACGGCCAATATTTCATTTCGAATGCCGTTTGATTCCGACGCGGATAAAGATCACTGCGGCACTTTATGCATGTGTGTGTGTGCGCGAGAGATGGCAAAGCTCCGATACTTCGCAACTGCGGAATATCGCATGTACATAGGCACTTTTCATAGATAAGAGTCGTTTGCATGATAGTACACACGCGGGGGATTGGTAGCAAAAAAAATATAAAATGGCGTTTTCAGAGAACGTAACGAGTTTTTACACTTAAAGCTGGACATTATGCTTCTACGATATAATGATCCGTCTCTACTGAAGCTTACGAGGAAAAAAGATTCCAAAGGCAAATGAAAATAAAGGGAAAAGATTCTGGTGTCGAGTTTTGTTGAAAAAAAAAGAGAAAGAAAAAAGCACCGGTGCGAGAAAGCTCACGTGTACGTACGGTACGTACGTTACAAAAAAAAAGGGGGGTTATGAAAAGTGGTATACGTACAATAACAGCGAGCCCCTCGAGGAAAAAAAAGCAGCGGCATGTGCACTAGGCACGAGGGAGCGAAAGAGATAGCGTATGTAGCAGCGGTGCGTATAGCAAATGGGAATCGAGTACTACTCATGATGATACTCTCGCGGTAAATTGCGAAAGTGACCTGCCGCCGCCCACGAGCGACGCGGCTTCGGCGCGTGTATGTATACAGGATCAAAGGCAAAACTGGCGGCGGCTGCCGCAGGGCGCGGGAAGATTTTTTCGTTTATGGTTACGCGCGTATTATTATACTGCATGTACATATGATGCGGCTATAGACTATACAGGCCTCGCTCGCGATCCGTAAATTTCACGTTGTAAGGGCGAACGTTTACTCTCTTTCTCCGTTGTGGACGATATTTTCGTTTTATTTTTTGCTTCGCATAATGGCCTCGATGTCCACCAAATCGATTTTGCGCCTTTGCCACTCGCTCCTCTCTTACGAATCTACATATTTCGAAGCTTTTATTAAAAAAAAAATCTTAACGCTTAATGGCGGCTCGTCTACGCCGTGCGGGCCACTCGAAATAATTTAATCGTTCGTCGAATGAAAAAATATAGCAGTAAAAAAAAAAATTTCTTCGCGGCTCGAGTCTCGTGTGTACGCAGCTCTCAAGAAAATTAATAAACGTCTTGAGGCGCATCAGCAGGCAGGCAGGAGCTTGCAATCTCATCTGCGCTGCGTTTATGCACCTAATCCCTCCGCCACCCCGTCTCTTCCTTTCATCGAGCTCGATTCCAAAGCACCTACGCCGCCGCCGCCGAGAGCTACGAGGTAGTACTCACTTATGCATACATGTATGCGCATACATATACGACGTTGAACGGAACGCAAAGACGAGCTGCTGCTACTGCTGCTACTCCTGTTCGTATACGATGTATTGTCATTAATGGATCGGGGCTTAATTTGAACTTGAGTTACTACAGGTGTAACATCTTCGTAGCGTCGTGTATGTTCGTCGCTCTTGCGTTTTTTACTCGTTACACGTTTGTGCTGGTTACTCGGTCAAACGACGCACAGTTCATGTAGCGAGACTCGTTGATTATATTCAAAATTACACCCCAAAAATGAAATGTAAATTGTTTTAGATTTTTCTAAAATTTTAGTTTTGTCTATTTTTTTCACAGGGTTGATTTTTTCCATATTTATCGTACATGCAATTATATCTTGAGTCGAGCAATCAACGATGAAAAATATCAATTATCGGTTGTACATACGCTAGAGATCGATTCATCGGCGAATGTGTATTATTACTGATGCCTCGAGAAACCTCGAGTTATTAGCCACCACCGCGGCAGGTTAGTACGGCAGAGGCAGGCATTGTCGCCGCCGCGATCACTAATGAGCCAAATCCCTCGCGCGATCGGCGTGCCTTCCTCTCCTCTCGTCGGTCGCAGCGAACCGCCAATAGGACAATTAGCGGCTCGCTGTAAGCTCGCTTCCGATCGTCGCGCGGATATACATCCACGCCTGCGCGTCTCGTGTCGCTCGCTCTTTAATTTTTCTCTGTCGCGGGCGGGGGACCAAAGGAAGCGTGTATAACCGACAGTCCCTTGAGTAATTATGATCGAAGAAAAAACGACGTCCTTTCGATTCTTGATGAGCATGGAAAAAAGAGAGAAACCACAGCCGCACGACGACGACGACGACGACGACGACGATGACGACGACAGCTACTATTAGGGGCTGAATGCATCCACCTTTCTTTTATTTCCCATCCAAATTGAAAGCGCCCGCGCTTTTTTCAATTAAAGCTTTTTTTTTATCTCCTGTTTGGCTGTATATATAATACATGTAAGTCGAAGCATTGAAGCGGATTTTCTCTCGCTCTCGTTTCTTCGCTTTTATTTTAGACACTCTTTAGCAGCTTAAGACAAGAGCTTAAGCTTCGACGAAGATGTGTTACGAGAGTAATAAAAAAAAAATAAAGTCCCTTTCCCCTTAAAATTGTATATTTTTCGCGTTTTCTGTAATTGTAAATACGCGATGTTTGTAAACTCGACGATTCGTATATTCAGCGAATTGAAGCCGAGAGAAAAAGTGTAATGAACTCAACGAGCGCTTCGTGGGCTGTTATAATAAATAATAGAAAGCGGCCTCGGTGACGACTCATTAAATTTAAAATTATACATCGCTCGCGTATTCATGTACAATTTTTTCTGTTTATGTTTTGCATGAATCATTGTTACGGCTCGCGAAGGCGATGTATACAAACAGATAGTTTATTGTCACACCGTGGGCTTTGGTATTTAGCTCGTCGTCGTCGCTCAGCATTCGAATAAACTTTCCGAGATTTAAATTATACAGATTTCTTCATCATCTCTTCCCGATCCTCGCTATGTCTGTGAATTTTCAGGCCAACACACACATACACACAAGACAGCGTACATAGCTTAAAACGAAAACTTGTCCCTCGTATTCTCGAACTTTCTTCCCCAGTATACGAAACTCCTTGAAAATTAACTATCTAATTAACGATTCAATTAACGTCATAACTCGTCGACTGCTTATAGGCCGAGAGTTGAACGTCTCGAGAGCAGCAATTTTTACGAATGTTAAAAGCATCATCGTCGTCGCTGCAAGCGCCTGCACATATTGTAAATCCCAAAGTCTCGGGGAATTCGCACTCCTTCGCGAAGGAATCGCATAACTTGCGCCTCGAGGCTAATTAAATACGAGAGACTCGAGGTACTTGTGTAAAATATGAGAGGAGATCGATCGAATATTACAGACGCGCGATGCTCGTCGTCGTCGTTGTCGTCATCGTACGGGGGTAGTAGTAGTAGTAGAAGAGCTGCTTTAATTAAAGACAAACATCCTTGTTGATCGCACTTCGATACGGATGCGTTGCAGCAGCAGCAGCAGCAGACGAGAGAGGAATTTTTGTATACCATCCTCCGAATATTGGCTCGACGTTCGATCGGGCGTGGGATGTTGACTCGACGCGAGCGTCGACGAGGAAATTGTGTATAGACACGTCTATGTGTATTTATAAGTAACGGCTCTCCAATGAGCGATTAGGGACGATTTTTATTGAAAAAGTTTTCGGTGAAATTTCTCCACCGTGTGCTGTAGTCATGTGTTGTATGCTACCGTCGAAAATTTATAGTTAAATTTTGAAAAAGCGTACGCGTGACACTGACTTCGTCGAGCCGAGCAGTCTAGACAACTTTTTTTTTTGCAAAAAAAAAAACAAGCTCACTCTCGCTCTCTCTCTCTCTCTCTCTCTTTTCGCATAAATGTAAGAATATGCAAATACGCGCACTCTTGCCATTTTATGAATAACATGTACAACACTCGTGTGCGAGTCTGTACATACGTGTAGTGGTAGTAGTAGTACTACGCACAATGTCGCGTGTGCTGCTATGCACTGCGCACTCCAAGTGCGAAATCCAGCTGCGCTCGATGAAAGCTACTTTTGATGTTGACACACATCAAGTGAGGCGTGCATGAGCGAGGCGCCAAGCGCGAGAATATATAAGTTTTTTTTTGCTCCGAATATACATAATAATTTTATACGTACGCGCGTCTAGACTAGCGAGAGCTTTTAACGTTGACTAACGTAATTTTTTTCTCCTCCGGCTCGTGTGTGTGTGTGTGTGTGTGTGTGTATAATACTGCAGCAGCTCTTGCCAATTTCGATATACAAGTTCGATGTATACTCGATTGCTCCGAGGGATAAGTAAACTAGTAAAAGCTCCATTTAGCTTGTGTAGGCGTACATATATAGTGTCTTTGAATTCGCACTCTAACGAAGCTTATGCGCGCGAGCTGCTGCTCAACTCGAGGTGTAATGCACACTCGGCTGCTTGAATACGAATAGACAAGATATTTCCACTGAAATAAGCGCGGGAAAAAAACGTCATTCGTAGGCGGCACGGGATCGGCGTTCGCAAAGCTCGCAGCTGCGCAAAATCTACAAGTGGTTATAGAGAAGGTTATTTACGGGCTCTGCGGCGTTGCATCGTGAAAAACCAAAAACACGTCCCCCCGCGCCGATATATATATTTCACCAGAAGCTAGCTCGCCTGATATGTGTGTTTGCATTCCACGCTCCGCTGAATTCTGCGCCGGCAGCAGCAGCAGCAGCAGCAGCAGCAGCAGCAGTACTCCTTCTCCTCTTCGTGTCTGTATGTAACATAGCTATGCTAGCTAGCTCTTGCAAGCTCTTTGCTCTCCTTGCGATGCTCTCCTTGCGATGCTATCCTTGCGCGCAGGAGTACCGGAGAATATAACTTCTCTATGTAATGTGTTTACCTCCAGAGAAGAGAGAGAAAGAGGAAACGTACGCAGGAGGCTTTATCCAAGGGTTTATCCGGACGAGAAATTTATAACCCTGGATTTTTAAAAGATTCGATATTAATTGAGTTTTTACGGTTATATCGTCGAACTGGGGGACACATAAACGTGCACAACGTAGTATACGTCAAGGCAGTGTGTAGCGGATTGTTTTCTTTGTTCCATAGATTTGGCCGCGTATACGTTCGTCGACAAATCGGAAATTGATTTTTTCTCTCTCTCTCTCTCTCTCTTTCTATTTCTCTCTGCGTTGTGTGTATTCGATGGGGTGCTGCTGCTACTACTGAGAGAGTTAGGGTGTTTTTGATGGATTTTTAAGAGTTGTTTGTTTGATTTGTGAAGTGTCGGAACGCGAGACGTTGCAAGTCGGCGTCGTCGTCGTCGTTACGATTGGTTAGATTTTAACTTTGTTTACTTGGAAAGTATATAGTTGCTTTGTTTGTTAACAAACGATCGAGACACGCGACGAAAAAGTAATTTCCAATTCTGCAATCAACGTTGTTTTATACATATACGCGCGATGATTAAAATCAAGCCTCTCCCTTTTTCGGCCGGGCTGCATCGAGGCCACGCGAACCGAAAACCAATGAGAATGGCCTGCGAATTCGCAGTCATTTTCACGCGATCAAATATGAAAATCCAATTGCCACACTCGAAAAAGACCGAGAGAACGAACGAGAGGGCCGAGGGCAGTTAAATTGTAAAACAAATATAAACGATTGCACGAGTGGCGCTGCTCGTTGTCTGTTTCACCGGGTACTTTTCTTCTTCGGGGGTACAAAAAGTGTCCGTATACACACACACATACACACACGTAACGATGCTTCGAGGGAAGAGGCAAGCGAGCTTACACTGCGTAGGGCTCATAATCTCTCTCTTATACGCGGCATGAATGTTTTAGCGCGAGTCTCGTGTTGCCTCTCTGCGATGTATAGGTATATACAAATTCACGTAGAGGAAGCTCCTGCGCGCACATATATACACACACATTTTTTGGGAGACGTGCTGGTGTATAGCCCGAAAAATAGTGCATCATATAGAGACTTGTAAAGCCATATAATGTTTCTTCGAGCTTTGAATTTTGATTCGGTCCCTTGCACACCTTGACAATCCATATTAATTACTGCGGCATGAACTTTTTATCGTCCTTGTGCATCAATCCCCAAACCCTCGCTCAAGTTTTCTCCTATGCGCACAAGAAATTGCATATATATGAAACGGGAGAAAATCTTAAATTCAGCTAAAGTATGATTTTACGTGACATTGAATTTTACAGTCGCGAAAGTTTTTTCCCGTGCCACTGATTACATGAGTTGATATTTTTTATTGAAGCGTTTCTAGCTAGCGTGCACGAGCGTGAGTAGAGTGTAGTACACATCGTCTTAGTGCTCGAGAGACGTACATGTATATGCGCTGCTGCTTTGAGAGCAATTTTTTCCTCGAGACGCATGTATGTGTGTACATTTTCCAGTGGTTAAATAAAATTTTGCAAAGATATGAACATTTTTCCCTTTTTTGAGGACGTGAGCGAACGTAAAAAGACGTTAGCTCTTGATCTATTTACATTTTAAGGAGAGTCATTACTTAGAAAACTCAATTACAAGGAAAAAATTTAAAACTTGGGATTACTGTAATGACAGTTATTGTTAGTAGAATACTCGAGTGATGTTTGAAATTAATTCAGTTTTGAATATTTTCAAACTTAGTATACAAATCCAAGTCAGGCTCAAAATAATATTCGTACAAATAATATTTTTCACGAAAAATTATGTATAAATCAAATTAGATCAGTCATCAGTTATAATAGAAATTATTTAGCCCTAATAAGAATTATTTCTTCTGACACATATTCCTACTTGGTATATACAGTGTTGTCAATAATCAAACTAACAAGCCGTATACAGCTTGTGTATAGACTATCGATACGAAACATTAGTTCCGACTTCGTCGCTTATGTCAAGCCGTTATATCTGACGATATCTAAAAAAATTTCCGCTCCTCGTTGTCATCGACAAATTCCAAAAATCATGAAGTACAATCACCATGCGCAAAAAAATAAATCCGGGACAAGTGTGCGCGTTCCTCCGAGTCAATTGTTTTCTATTGAAAACCTTATCAATCTAGAAATTGAAAATGACTTAGAGAAGTCTATAATTAACCAAGTCAGGAACCAAGAAGCCAGGAGCCACGACGCCAGGACCCACGAAGCCAGGAATGAAGAACCAAGATTCCAAGAAACAAGAACAAGAACGAGCCCGGATAACGAATTGAGTTTTTTCGACGAGTTCATCCATTGGTAATTTGAAATTAATCATTTGATACTAATAATTGTTCAACAATACAATGATAAAACTCAAACATGATTACTCATTTTTCAGGTGGAGGGTAGTCGGTGCCGACGCGATACGGACGTTTGTGTACCACGTCGGCTTAATCATGATAGGGATGACTCTCATGGGCATTATGATGGTAACAGTGTTTTACATACATCAAAAAATGTACGTTCAGATGACGAAGCAATGATCGTAATGTAATCTGTATTATTATAAAAATCCAGACTATCAAATCTAGATCGATCTATATTGTTAAAAGATCTAAATTAACACATTTAAATTCATCTAGATTGTTAAATATTTGGATCAACGTTTTATTACATACTTTTGTATTCCAATGCTTTATTATTAAAAAAAAATCACTGTTTTCAACGTGTAACCGAAGTATAACGAACTCATTTTGCCCAGCACATAACTAGAGTCAGTGGAGAATAATTCGCAACGACGTGAATGGCAAAGCAGCAGCAGCCATACATCATCGTCCATTTGTCTTTTCATTTTATCGTACGTAACGTTGTGGCCCCTCTCGATATATAAAAGTGCATATTCTCAGCGTACGAGCTTTTCGCTCGTCTACACACATACTCACACCGCAGGGATTTACACGCAGTTGATAATATAACGGAAAGTTGGCAGATGGTCTCGCGCTACTGTACGCTACATCGCAGAGGGTCCTCGCGTACACGTTCTGCTAAGTAGAGAATCGTGTCTGCGCCGAGGAATCCGCAGCTCTCGAACTCGTGCTCTCGTCTCCTCGTCGTCGTCGTCTTTTGTCACGCATTGCGATGCTTACTTAATTAGAGAGGCACGCATTATACGAGAGAGAAAGCACGAGGATTAAAATGCGTGAGTCAGTGCGGCGGCGAACATTTTCGATGCAGTCGTGCCCCGAGAACGAAGTGTATCTCAAGGGAGAGGGGCGGCGGGTTGCGCTGCTCGGCGCCTACACGATGTAGTCTGCATTTGTTTTCTAATGCGAGATAACAATCCAATTGCGACGACGGGGGGCCGCCGCAGTGCACCAAGAGAATTGAGAAATTCGAGATCGGATCAAAGGGCGACGCAAAATTGTAACTGACAACCAGTAGCTGCGGTTAACTAAGGTCGAAATCGATTTTTCTTACCCGCGTGCACGATTCTCTTTCTCGAGCCGCGAACGCTTGATGCCGCGGCGCCTTTCATAAATCTGCCCGAACCAAGCTGCAGCTAAATCCTCGATGATAAATCTCGCGGCAATCACCGAAATAAAATCAGTCGAAGCCCGGGCGAGAGCAAGAGGTAAAAGAAAAAACAGGAAATAAGACGAGGTGCGCCCTGGATCTTCTTATATTCCTCGAATCGTATGTGTGTGCTTGTATATAAGTATACAGGTGAGCGGGAAAATTCAAATATCCCCGGGGAGGTATAGGCTTATCCTCGCTCGTTCGCGAGGCAGATGGATGAGAGAAATGAAGCCTGCGCCGCAGATTTGGCTTCCGACTTCTTCTTGCGGATGCACACATCCATACACACGCAATCCCACAGCTACGTATGGTGGTTTTACACGTGAGCTTCGGGAGGGATGGGGTAGGTCGCGTATGTCTGGCGCTAGATACTCCTCTCTCTCCTCTGTTTTTTTATTTGCTTCTTTATTCTCTTTGCGTGAGCAGTGTATTTTGCGCGCACGAGAGAGGCGAGGTTTTTCGGCTTGAATTATTTTGCATGCAGCGTTCGTTGCTGCGACTGCGGCGTATAACCCTGTCTTTTGCGCTCTTTATTGCTCGCGCGCTCAAAGCCCCAGGATATGTTCGGAGTATACATTCGGAGCCTTTTTTCCAGTAGAAAATGTACCAATTCGTGTTTGAAATTTAACGATCGATGAGGCATATAAGACCCATCCCAACGTCGTCGTCGTTGTTGTTGTACACAAGATGTAAACATCGCAGCAGCAGTGACCTATATTTACGTGCTGCTGACTCGATCGTACGTCAAATCAAAAACTTTCAATATCGCGGACGACATTAAACGAGCCGATTCAATCATAAACTCACGTGTATCCTAATTTTTGTTTTTTGTTCGACCGCAAAATGACGAGTGACGATAAGATACCTTTATTGGATGAATCGATGAGTGAAGATGACAAATCCTTAATGGATCAATCAATGTGCGAGGAGACATCTCAATGGGACCGATCGATGAGTGAAGAGCCATCGATGACTATAACGGTTCAGCCACGAGCTCAGGAGGTAGGAATACCAATTGAAATCGGACGAGGACGACCCAATATCACAAATGAGAATGACGAAAACCGGCGATCTATAAACGACCAAGTCTACCAAGCTTTAAGAAACGAACGAGTGGCACGACGAATAGAACGCGAACGACAAGAGGTATAATTAAAGTACAATATTAAACATGCCAAATGATTTATAGAAATAAAAAGACCTGAAATGATCGATGAAAAATTATTTCAGGCTGAACGGATGTACCAGTTCTTAATGGGTTGGATGCCAGCATGGTAAGATGATACAATTGGGAAGTTAATTAGAGGACCACATGAATCACACTCATATGTACTTTTTTTTTTGTTTACTTCGTAGCATGGTTCGCCCGATAACGTATGTATCCTCAAAGTGTCCTGATTATACGGTAGGGCTTTGCCTCTGTGGATTGGGCATGCTTTTTATGGTGGTCCTTGTGATCCTTCTTTTAATCAGCCCTAAAGGACATATCGTTAAAGGACCTATGGCTCCGTAAATAGAAATACACTTTTAATACTTTGAACTCGATCGAATAAATAATAGCAATGTTAATAATATTTTTATGAACATAATTCTGCGTCGTCACTTGTCATTTAATTACACCCATGGTCCTGCATGCATATTATGATATACTATATATACACCAATGATACGAGTTTTCAAAATTACGTTGCTCACGGACGAAAAGTTGGAAACCATTTAGCTCATTTGTTTTTTCTTGTCTCGTCCTCTATCTAGGATTGGACGCTGAGCTGTATTACGTGAGGGACGGCATCATCAACACGTACGCGATGAATTTCGTCGTGCCCGTGGCAGCGGTGATCGACGATCTCGAGTTCACTTGGCAGAGCCTCGTGGGCCAGCCGGTAAGTCAGAGCACAGCTCGTCATCTCGTAATATTATAATAATTTAGTCGTTTCATCATTGCTGTTATTATATTCTCAAACACACTTTGAGAGTTGATCGAACTCGTCGTGTATCGTGGCCCGCTACACTGATTTGCTCGTAAAACGTAAACAATCGGTCCATAGTATATTACGCTCGAGTCTCGCAAGCGTATCGTATTAGATTGGAAAATGTGTATAATGATGAGCACACGTACACACACACACGTAAACGACACGAGTTATTATCCCCCTGGCGTAAATAGCAGCTTTTCAGCCTATGTTATACATACATAACGCAGCCCAGCCTCCACCCGCTCGTCCTCGAGTCTCTCGATTATTATAATCCGGGTTCATACGCATCGAAACGTGCTGCATCATAAATCACACGCGTACACGTACGCCGCTGCGTCGTGTATAATATTTGTTTTTCGTGCACAGCTCGTCGATAGTCGATCGAATCGAATCGAGCCGAGAGCCGACGATGAAAAGCTCGACGCGCGTCGTAATAAATATCAATCCGTACGTATACAGATTTATCTCTCGTGTATATATCGGGGCAAAAAACACTTACACGCGTCAGTTTGTTTGTCAAATGCGCATACGCACTCGCGTCCGAGCAAACATCGCGTACGCGGCTTGATTGCGATATATAGTGCGCTGCACTGCAGCAGTGGCAGTTTAGCAGCAGCGATCCACCGCCATGCAGCAGCAGCAGC
Organism: Trichogramma evanescens; assembly: GCA_902732785.1. Classification (NCBI taxonomy): domain Eukaryota; kingdom Metazoa; phylum Arthropoda; class Insecta; order Hymenoptera; family Trichogrammatidae; genus Trichogramma; species Trichogramma evanescens. The sequence continues at coordinate 2,905 of CACVKI010142822.1, read as the reverse complement.
AGCAGCAGCCCCGACCGTATTCTCTGCATAGACGTGTCTCTCTCGCCGGGAGAGCAAACAAGGCGCTCGAGCAGGACATTATTATCCCAGTCGTTGCTGCACTCGTGTCGCCAAGGAGACGTACTGCTCTATGCTGTACGGAACAACCGCATCAAGCCTATATATATTGTATAGTGTCGTCGTACGCTTGCACGACGATGCCCTCGTTGTGTCGTATACGTCCCTTTGATACGTGGCTGTTGGCTGCTGCTGCTGCTGCGGCCAAGTTGAGTCATTATTTTGGCGCTGCGTCGCGTTGTGTTTTGATACGCGCACGCGTTAATTAGGGAAAACGAGACCGACGCGAGCGAGGCCGCCGACGACGACGGATAAGCCGAAATTTACATATAAATTAGAGATCGGATGCTTGTTGTTTTCCCGATGCCCGCGCGCATAATAAATCATGCGAGAGAGCTCGAATCATTATACTTTTGCGCGCGATCGAATTTTCCATACCGAGCGTGAAATTATCGCGATATCCACGCCACCGTCGAAATTCCTATACACGATCTAAATTGAATATTTGGCGAGCTTTGTGATTTACATTGGCGAGGCGCGGGGCTGGGCAAGCAGCCTCCAGCTTGCGCGATCATCGTTTTGGCCAGTTGATTGCGATGCATTCACGTCGAAGCTGCAGCAGTCTTGCGAGCCTCTGCCACTCCATAACGTCCGCTCGCGCGAGCAACGATATTCTACTCATCCGTTATGAGACGAATAAAAAAAAAAGCAAACACAACAGTACCGGTGTAGCGAGCCGGCGCGGCGCGTAACGAACCTTGAAAAAAAATAGTAGCTACAGCTATATGCGCTGCAGCAGCGTCAGCGAGGTAACTTTTGCGCACACGCTGCTGTGTAACAATGCGCGCGGCAGAATATTTCGACAGAGCGCACCCAGCAGCCCCGCCGTCAAATTATCTCCGCAACGCGTGAAAAAAGGGAGTAGAGAAGGAGCGAGAGAGCTTTTATAATTTCGATGAAGCACACACGCATCCGGCTAGATTTCCGGGAGTGCGCGCATTTAACATTTTATTTTTATTTTTTTTCTACTGCTGCTGCTGCTGCTGCTGCTCTCTCTCCGCGTCTGCAAAAAAAGCACCGCAGAGAGCTGCAATCACGCTGCGTTTTACCGCACGGACGGGAAAAAGTGTCTTTTTGCTCTCTCGCTCTTCATCCCTCGCTGTACGTTTTCCCTTTTTTTTCAACTCGAGCTATATTATAGATATAACGACGCAATTTACGCGTGTTTCTCGCGGCAGTCAAGGCTGCGTTAATGATCTTTATCGCGTTTACCAGGCGCGCTGTATATGATAATTATATCGTCGAGTGCGCGATGACGCTTCCTCCTCGCGCGCATATTTTCCTTCCACGAGTTTTAAACGCACGAATCGTTTAGTGTGCATAGAGCACGCGTGAACCCGTGTACTCTCGCGCGAGCAACGAGCTCGACTCTGTGACATACGAGCCGATCGGTTGACTTTTAGCCCAGAGAGAGTAATTCGATACAGTTTTCGAGCCGCGCGCTCGAGAGAGAGAAAAGGCTCGATTCGAATCGGTGAAATATATTGAAATCGCCGAGCTACTTATCGCAGCCTCGACTCGGAATAAACGCTCTTAATCCATCGGCAATGGGCCATGATTCGCCCCGGGGATTCTCGGGAGTTCGGAAAGCTTTCGCGCTGCTGCGAGGCAGCAAAGATACTTAACCGTATATAGCGAGCGCGCACGACTGCGTGCGCGCGGCGTACAGTACGTGCGACGAATTCTCGATTCCTCGTCCTTCCACGCGGCAGAGAGAGAGAGATATGGAGATACATCGGCCGGAGAGTTGCAAAGCTCGATTTTTGTTCCGTTCGACGAATAGGCGACAGCATTATACTTACGAGCGAGCGTAAGGATTCTTTTTAGAATCGAATTTCGTGTATGGTTCGAGTGCCTTTGTCGCTTACACGTATGACTATAATACAGCTCGCTCGAACCCTTTGGGGAAGTCCACTTAATAATCCTTAGGTCCGGAGTAGACGCTAGCTTGCATAAACGAGTAGGTAAGCTTCGATATGTAGATGCTATATAATCCCCGAACACATCGACGCTAGGCCTGTGTTATACATGCACCGAATCCGGAGAATTACAATAGGCGCGCAAAGCTGAATAGATCAACGTGTTTCTGTGTGTGTATGTGCATTTACGAGTGTGACGGGCGTCATGCCGGCTGCGGCGCGTCTCGCGTCGGCCCCACGTCCTTCGTCTCTCCCGCTATACTCTGCCCTGCCCTGCGCCACGCACGTACAGAGCTCTAGGCAAACAGCAGCAGCAGCAGCAGCATCCGTGTGCAGGACAGATACAGGTGCATATGTGCGCATACGTTGTTTATGCGCTATATGTACAGGAATCCAGTCGTGCGCGCGGGCGGGCGTGCAGGTGATCAGGAACATGCTGCCAAAAATTACGAGGCTTGCTGCTCTGCGCTCTGGCTATCTCGAGGGAGAGATATTGCGCTGCTGCAGCCGAGAGAGGGTCGCGCGGCCTGCGGAACGTTTTATATATGGGTCAGATTCAGAATTTTTCAAATAAACCTGCGGACGAGGTTCACGGATTTTCTTGAAATTTTGGTATGTTATAGTACATCATAAAAGGGTCCCAAAACCAAAATTTTAGACCCCCTCCCCCCTCCTACCCCCCACTTCCGGTATGAACGTCCATTTTCGATCTATATTTTTTCTGAAGCCCTGAAGCAATTAAAAAATCTGAAAAAATTCATGAAGGTACCTTTTAACAATCTAAACAACCTTGAATTTTTTCAGATTTTTTGAGTGCTTCAGGCCTTCAGAAAAAATTATTGAAAATTCAAATTATTTTATTTTCGGTG
>CACVKI010142821.1:0-13702 GCA_902732785.1 Trichogramma evanescens | reverse complement strand
CGAGGTTGATAAACACGAGCTTTGAGGCTTTCCAGTTTTTCGCTCCCTAGGCACGCAATATACTATTGTTAATATCACATTACAAAAAAACATAAAATTTCAACTGAAATTGACCATAATAACCAATTTTTGTAAAATTTTCGTTTCTCCCCAAATATCTGAATATTTTTCCAATTTTATTTATTAAGTATCTAATAATTTTTCATTAACTTTGCTACTCCACAATTTTGGCTGATTCCACCTGACACACAGATATTAAAAAGTTGGTTCTCATAAATTTTTCAATCCCATGAGTGAGGGTTCTAACAATTTTTCAAAAATTGTTTTCAATAAATCACCAAGAGTAGTAAGTATCTCTCCTGCAAATGGGCTATAGGAATTTGAACGCCATCGATATAAAGACATAGGTAATTTATATTGAAATGTTTGAAATTAAATGGATTTAATTTCTTGTTGCCATTATATGCTTGATTTTCGATAAACCCAATAATTATTCTTTTTGGTAATTGACCGAGTATTATATTATCCAATGTCTCACCGTGAATCCCGCTGTGCATGGTTATAGCTTTAACCTCTACTCTAGTCAAGGGGTATTTCGCTGTTGTTTTCATGAGCGTTTTTGCATGCGATATTTGTATGCTGGGGCTTATTTTTACCTTACGTATGAGTAAATTTGCCTCGTCAATTTGAATCTTATAGGTATCATCGGGATCCATTAAAGCAAAACTATCACGAGATTTGATCAAACGAACACGAACTTCTACACCGTTCAATAAGAGTTTTTCTTGATTAAAAACGTCGCAGTGTAAATGCCCAAGAAGATCGATAGAATTATCTTTTAAAAGTTTTCGACGTTTTGCTAGTCCGGTATTATCGTCGTTACATTCATCCATTTTTCCGGCTTTATCTGTATTCCATAATACTGTGCTTAAATGTGAATTTTTAGCAGCAGGACCGTAGTTTAGCAGAGTTTCGATGTACGAGCGGTAAGCATATGCGTTATTTGGTGGTGAGACAGGCTTTTGATTAAAATAGATATCGATTTGACTCCATAAGGAATGCATAAAGTTATTAATAGGTCCAACAAATGGTGTTGTAGCGGTAGTAGGGGAAGGATTTGTTTTATTAACGATACTAACTCGTAGGCTGAGCATCGTATGAGCTAAATCGATGTAATCTTCTCCATTGCCAGGTATTACAAATTCTATCGGTGAATCGTCGGTGAGCGAAGATATGGGCTTATAATGAATCCAATTGGAACCTTCGATGGTCGTTTGAGTCGGTGGGATATCGAATAGTAATAATTCGGACTTTAAACACTCGCAAGATTGCGTATGTAGAAAAGACATTTTTTCTAACCAAAAATATCACGAGTCGTTCTTCTCTTTTTCGTATCTGACTTTTTCTTTTTTTTTATAGCTGGGGTCTTTTTTTTTCTAATGATTTTTTTCTTTTTGCGTTTAGATATTTTTCGGCGCTTTCGATCGCCACCAATGCTCTCGAGCAACTGAAGATTCGATGATGAGTGCGGTATATTATAACCTGAACCTGCCATCATATCATCTAATTTTTCCTCGGCACGGCGTTTCAAATTTTCCCCTGTCTCTTTTATGCGTGTACGGAAAGCTTCTTTAAACGGTGTTTTTTTGGTCGAAATATCCGATGCTATATTTAGACCCGTACGTAAAGCCTCTTTTCCTAGAAATCGGGTACCGCTCTGTAGTACAGGTAAAACACGTCTAAACAGGCCCGCGAGAAAACTGCCGATACCGCCGTGACCACGCTGATAGCGTGATCCGATATATATGGCTCCAATACCCCCACCAGACCCATATTGTATAATATGATCGTAATCCATTTTTATTATTCCATGCGTTTAAAATGTAGTATTACCGTCAACGTACCACCATCGAATGGTAGCGGAATACCATACTGATCTCTTATATCTATCTCGATTGTTTGAAACGAGTTATAGAGTAGCGGTATGTACATTGCTGGTGAAAATCGATTTATATGTACGAAACCGTAAGAATAATTCTCGCCGTTGATAGAAGTGCTACGTAATAAGCGTGCTTGTACATCACCGGTAAAAATTGGTTCGATTATATCCGTATAAATCATTAGAGTATTCGGTAACGCATCCGATAGATTGCAGGGTTTTGAACCAACCTTGATATCCTTTACGTTTAAAACTATACTAGCTGATGGATCGTCATTTTCAAAACCCAGAATTTTTCGTATTTTATCGGAGAATGAAATTTTATGCGTGAAGCAGCATTCGAAACCACAAACTCGTGTAATTTGTATATACTGACCGGGGCTTTCTGAAAGATGTAAATGTCCGGATACACGGGGTAATTCGTTGATCTCGTTTAAGAGATTTTCTATACTTTTATAAATTCCTGGTCTGATGAGATTTATAGCTCGTTCATCTTCTATATTATATTTACTTGTTATCATGTTTTGTGTATCAGGATCACTCCTGTTTGTTGTTATTATAATTTGTATATCAGAATCAAGGCTTTGAATATTTTCTATTTTAACTAAACCATCTAGAGTATCGGGTAAAATATGCTGAAAAGTAAGAGGCACATGTATTTCCGCGAGCCCAACGCACCAATTACCAACGAGTCTGATGGGCTGCGATAGCTGCGTTATATAGCTGGTCGTCGTATTTTTATTAAAAAATTTTAAGCTGCTATTACTCGGTAAAACAATGTGAAATTCGTTCCTCATTTTTTCAAGCGATCCAGAGGTCCAGCAGGTTCCCAAGAATTGAATTTGTCGGGATAACCCCGCCAGCGAATGAGATATTCTTTTCGTCGACCTTTGCCGCGCGTATCTAAAATTTCTTCAATCTCGAATGTTGTGTGGGCCAAGTCTTTGCGTACTCTAGTTAGCTCTTCTTCGTAGAAAAAACCATCGATAGGATCATCGGCCAGATCTTTTAAATAATATACCGAAGGCTGTCGAGTTTTCGATATGCGATAAATTTTAAATAATTCTGTAGTCCAGCCGCTTTCATAACCTTTCGCAAAAGCGCTCTTCGCGCGACTGACGCGTACGAGATCGCCAACTTTATATTTGAGCTTTCGACTTTTGTAATGACCGTAGCGTTGCTCTAAATGTCTACGAGCCTCGGCTGCATTGTATAAATTCACGCTCGCCGGTGTCATTTTTATAGAGGAGTGTCGCGAATTATTATAAGCTTCTAAAATTTTTGGTAATATATCCAAAAATCGATGTGTACGTAGATGTGTAAAGTAGCGCCATATGCGTTCTTTAATCGTACGAATAAATCGTTCGGCAACGGCTGCTTTGGTATCGGGGTTTCGTACGATTCGATGCTGAATATTTTTTTTATTCAGAACTGCGAGAGTTTCGCGCGAAACAAACTCTTTACCCTTATCGGTCTGTAAAATTACAGGTACGCGGCCGTTGCTGCGTTTCAGAATAGCTGTGAATGCTGCGGCAACACTTTTACCACTCTTATCTTTTATAGGTTCTATCCAGGCGTACTTACTCAAAATATCAATTACGGCGAGCAAATACCCATGGTCATCGTTGTAAGTTTTTAGAGCACGCATATCCATCAGATCTGCCTCCCAAAGATCATCTATATTCTGAACGTTATAGAATCTGCGTGGAAATTTTCTTTTGACATACGTGTGCAAATTATAGGCATCTTGTTGTTCGAGCCATTCGGTAACTTTGGCTGGGGTATAACGCTTATGCAAAGCCTGTTTCAACCTGTTAGCACCGGCATAAGCAGCTGGATGCGGCGGTAAAAAATATAACTTTTCAAACTCGGTGCTCATTCTTTAATTTTTTTTTGGTAACTTTTTTTTTTATAGAATTTTTCTTATTCTTCTTCTTCCCGATATATTTTTTTACGAACGCTAAAAATTTGTCAAACGATAATTTGCTGATCATGCAACACGCCGTCAGCATAGCAAATGTACGTTCGTCCGACGGTGTATCGTTAGCCAATACACGTAATAAAGCACGCTCGGCCAGGACACGATCGGCCTGTGCGCGGTCGGCGTTATTGTCGCTGTAAGCGATATCGTGCTCGCGACACGCCTCGTCCAGAGCATTGATTCCTACGTCTCCATTTTTCAGTCGTTTATTTATGTTGGATCCAACACCGCAATAGTTGTATGTCGGAAGATGTATCTCGAACGGTACAAGATCACAGAAAAGATCGATTGGACTCTTTTCGTATTTATCATGGTTGTTGGGAGATGATGTTACCTCGGTGTGCTTAGTCGCATCCATTTTTTAACAGTAACACCCGGCGCCGCTACACCCGATCGTGGCCGTCTCGGTGTCGTATTTTCACTTTCTATATATGTAAGGTCACCCTTTTGCCGTTTTCGTTTGCCTCCTGATTTTGCCTCCGGTGATGAATTGCTCGAAGTCTCCTCCTCGGTATCACCGAATCGCGTAGGCTCCGCAATAAAACGCCGATATTGTTTGTTATCGATGAACGCGCTCGGGGTCCCCACTCGACGAAGCGCATCAGCAAACTGAGAAGTGCCAGCCGTTGGCGAGGCTTTTCTCGATCGCATCATCTCGTTAACAAGATCCAGCATATTTCCAGTGACTAGAGAGCCATCTATAGTCACAACCCCTTTATCAGACCACGAAATATTACCATCACGGCGAAGCCAGTTTAATAAATGTTTGGTATTATTTCGAGATCTGGCGGGTACGCTTTCAACGATCATTCTATCGAAACTGTCTGGTATTTTTTTTTTAGGTTCGGATGTTTCTGGAGTATCGTCATCCGCGGCATCGCCGACATCACCGGTATCGGATGAGTCGGATTTTTTTTCGTCGATTTTTTTTTTAGCGTCTGTATCCTTGAGTTGTAAATAGCGTTGCAATACTTGCTGATAGCTGCGACATTTTTCGCGCTCGTCCGAATAATCGCCTTGCAAAATGTTACTCATCTCGCCATCGAGCCGTTCGAGCGGTGTGCCGAGCGTTTGAACGCTCTTGACGGTGGGTGTCGTTGCCGCATATCTGAGTCTTTCTACACTCTCTTGTGGCAATAAAATTAATTTTTTTGCGTGTTCCATGATTAGCGCGGCATCAATACGCCGGCGAGTATACTGCCTATCAGCGGTGCCAGTAGGGCCGGTAAAAAGCCACCGTGTTGTACAAGAATTTTTTTCTTACGCGTCAATTTTACTTGCGGTTCCGATAATTTTCGTAAAATACATGCGTGTTTCCGTAGCTTGGCTTTATGAGCAGAAGTGAGTGTCACATTACCGGCTAGCACGTTGAGAGCGCATTCGCAGATATTTTTCACGAGTGACGGGTTGGCTTTTTTCAACAGCGCTCGACGCTCCTCTTCGTTGAGATGATAGAGAGCGGTCAGAATGGCTGCGCTTTTCCGGCCGAATGGACGACGACGTGTCGTTGGAGCCATCACAGAGAGAAAACTGGTAGCATGGTCGCCGAGTCGCCACCTTTTATCTGTTTCTTGCTGGGTACGTAAACGTAGTGAAACGTGTCGTCGGGAAATATATACGAGCGAAAACGACAATTATCGGGTGTGGCCTGCTTGAGATCCAAAAGCAAATAGCCGTACGGTCTCGATGTGGCGTCCCAATAGGCTTCTTGGAGAAAACGGGTATCCTCGGGATGAACTTGACGCGCCAGATGCTGAATCTGACCCCGATCGCGAACGTTGCGAAAAAGTACGATATAATGCGAATTAAGAGAGACATCGCGCTGGCCACGGCCCTGATGAAATAAATTTTGTGTGATATATATCACGCTCAAATTGTTGTGATGGCTATTTTTTGTAAAAAGATCGCAAATAGTCCCGTTGGAAGAAGCCTGTCGCATGAGATCGTCGATGATAATCAGCTTGGGGCGCGGATCTCCGGCATAATCGGAATTTTGCGGTAAACCCTCGCGAAATTCTATCTTACTCCCCAATTCGCGATACGAAGATTGCCATTCGGAATAGTATAGAATGATACGTTCGAACCGTACGTCGCTCATGCGATCGATATTTTTTAAAAATTTTTTAACGAAAAATGTCTTGCCACAACCCGTTGGGCCGCACAGCATAGACGTCCATGGATGTATCCATGGCATCGCCATGATTATGACTGGCGATGATGCTCGTGATCCGCGCCGGGGCCCCCGCGGCGTCGATCGACGAGCTCGTACGATCGCGCGCGGTCGTTTTGCTAGCCTTTTGGCGACCGCGAAAATGCTAGCCTTATGGCCGCGCGGGCAAAAATGCTAGCCTTATGGCCGCGCGGGCAAAAATGCTAGCCTTATGGCCATACGGGCAAAAATGCTAGCCTTATGGCCGCGCAGGCAAAAATGCTAGCCTTATGGCCGCGTGGGCAAAAATGTTAGCCTTATGGCCGCGGGATAAAAATTTTAACCTTATGACCGCGGGAGGTAAAAATACTAGCCTTTTAATATTTTTTTTTTAAGATTTCAATTATCCAGCTTGGTTGAATGTTTTTTGTTAAATTAATTGATATTATTATTTTTCATCCGGGGTGATATCAAAATCAATCATTTATAAATTATACTTTTTATCAATTTTTATTAATTATATAGATAATAACTTAATATACATATAAATCTTATTACAATAAGCTATAATCAAGTACACTTATATTTTTTATAAATTATTGCTTATAACCATAAGGATAACTCTGGGTTAATGAGATAAACCGTCGTTTTTTATAAACAGGCTTACATTTTTTGGTTTCATTTTGGGTGATGACATCGTGTGTTCGTGTACGACGTATCATGCTATTGGTCAATGAAATACTTTCGACCTCTCCAGTAACGAGTTGCTTTATACTATCAAAATTAACCAATTGAGAATTATTATAATTTAAGCGAATACCTTTAATCTTGCAAACTGTACCTTTTTCCCCATTAGGTTTAATATATTCAAATGCATAAAATTTAGGACCCCCCCGATACAAACGATTTTATATAAGTACCTTCGCCGTAGCTAGCCAATTCATCTGTTAACTGGCCGAGCATACTCCCTGTTTCCAATTTTTCGACGTCGTCATCTCGAGTAACATAAATGATAGAATCTGTATCATAATAAAGTACGCGTGTATTTAATTTATGTAAACTTTCGTATAAAATAAGACGTGCGTGTGCTGTGGTAAATGCACCCAGAACTACACTCCCCGAAGAATTAGATACAGCAGCCTCGTTTCTATAACACCAGGTCACATAAAGCGTATAATCGTTCACGGGTAATATACCCTCAACAACAATTTCTGGACTCGTTAAAAATTCCATCAATGTTTTTACGTCATTTACAATACATGTTTGAGACATATTATCGCGTTGAGATATTTTCCCCCACAATGAATTAGAACATAGCTTCGCTACCAATCTACGCCCCGCGTTAAATTCGATTTCATTTTTATCCACGTCTACTCCTTCATGAAGTTTAAGCTCGCGTACGTACTCATCTTTTTCACTCTCGCTCATATTTACAGCTGGAAAACCAGAGGCTATAGCTTTTTCTTTATAAAAAGCGTTTGCGTAATCTGCAAAGATTCCACCCTGATTTGTGGCGGTATTATATTTTGTCATATCGTATTGCCATATCTCAAACACACTCTCGATAACATAACCAAGTTCGACAGCTTTTTGTATTTCGATCGATACCCAAACACCGCGAAAAATACGATCTTGCACATCTTCGTGCTCGCATTCGGATTGATTTTCGATCTCGGCGCAGGTACGACAAAGTGCGAATATTAGACGGCCGTTAAATCTAGCTGGCAAAATAGGATGAAATAAATTTTGGGGTGGAATAATATCGCATGCAATCAACCCATTTACTTTGGTTATATCTAAATTATCACCGATAAATTTTTTACACTCATCCTCACCGACATAGAGGGTTGGATGACCAATCGGAAAATTACTATATTTCAGAACAAACGGATATAAACTATTATAATCAACATATCGAATTTTTTCATTTTCCCTACATTCATAAAATTTTACTGTATTCCCCGTACGCCCACCAAAAAAAGCATCTCTTGGGTCTATGGGTTTTCGTATAATAAGGTCATTCAAACTAGCCACAAAATTTCTCATTTGTATATTAGTTTTTAACCGCGAATCAAATTCGCATTCCCATATTTCAATGAGTTTATAACCCGACTCAATAATTTTACGAGAAATTCGACAAGTTCTCTCATACCGATCATCCATAGATTCCCCATCGCTCAATAAATAACTTCTATTTAATGTATAACAACGTATACAGGCGTGAAAGTAACAACCGTGGAATTGTAATACTAAACCTTTATGATTTTCCATTAAACGTGGTTGTGAAAAACCGTCGACCAAAATGCCTTCAGGTAATCGCCGTTCACGACCCCTATTTGAATGCTCGATCTGTCTATTCAAGGCTCGTTCCATCCAATATAACCATTTTAGAGCCTTTATCGATTGTCTATCTGTCTGACGATACCCACCACGCGGTATAATACCAATTAAATTCGGTTTTAAAAAATTCATTTTAAAAACCCGCATACATGTTGAAGCAATAGTGACACAATCTGCGAATGGGTCAACATTATATTTTACGAAATTTTTACGAAAATTCATACAAGCCAAGCGAAGTATATTGACATCTTGCCTACAATATTTTTCCAATTCTTTTTTTAAATCAAAAATAACATTTCCCTGCTTTTGATACCAATTTAGAAAATCATTTCTATCACCGATACTCATTCTATCGATACCATACATTTCTACAGGTGGAATGGGGCCTATATAATTTTCATTGGCTTTTGTATTAAAAAGATGGGGGAAATCTCCTTTTGCTATAGCCCCCAAACCAAAAGCCTTTGGCAGATTTTTCAAAGGCATATGAAAATAATTTAAACTATCGATAAATTTTACGGAAGGTAAAGTTATCATAATTATTTTAGACCCTCTAAGAATAATTTCGGGTTTTTCGCGATCAATAGATTTCTCTACGAGATATTGTAAAATAAATTGATTGTCAAATGCCATCGAATTATGGGCGAGAGCGACGGTATGGGTAAAATTTTTACGTTTTGCTACAGCTAATTCAATTAATTGTCGTACAGGATCATCACGAAAAACATATTCACGAATGCCGCACATCGGACATATTTCGCGTATATCGACTACCTCGCTACATATATCGCATGCCTGCTGTACAATACAAAGATTAACTACATGTAATTTTTTCTTATCATCCCCAATCATTGATTCATCTTGACGCGTTTCAAAATCATAGAAGAGAAATAATACTTTACCGCGAACAGCAGAAGGCTTAAGCGGTCTCATAAAACATAGGTGGCGGTACGGTTTTAATTGACCACAATGCTGGCAAAAACTATACCCACATTTATGTGTTTTTGAACGAATTGTCGCATTACATGAATGACAAAATCTTATTGCTTCGCAAACGGTTAAAGATTTATTAAAAGAAAATGGCAACTTATGATTATTATTACAAACATCGCCATAAAAAGTACGTAGACATGTATTACATTTAATAGATTGTACTTGAATATCGCAAGCCGGAATTATCAAACATTTTGGACATTTATGCACGCAACGGTGATTTTCCGAACTCCAATAAGCCTTATTACAAGCCGTACAATAACCTCTTGTACCAGCAGCAGCTGTTAAATTTAATATCGGCTGGAAATGACCTTCCCGTTCATAATACATAAGTCTAATAAAATATTTTATGCTACCTTTTAAACGTAATACATAGTTTTCACCATTATAAATAGGTGGTTGACCGCGACCGAATTCTGTAAAAGCATATACAACTATTGCTGTATTTTGCTCAGCAAAATATTTTTGAAATTGATCGATTTCCTCGAACCCGCATCCCTCTTCTGGCACAACCACACGTGATAATTCTAACAATTGTATAGCATGTGAACGTTGATATTTACCAGCCGAATTTCTGATTTTATTCCAATTATCATGTAATAAACCGGATCGCTGCTGGCCTCGCACGGCGTATGCAAAAGCTGCTACCAGCGCACGAGGTAGACATAGATTATCATTATTTTTTATATTTAAAATAGATTTCTTATTTATATCGCTACATGATAATCGTACGCGACCGGCACCCGTTAAATTATTGACAATTTGGCAAGTTATATATAAAATATTATTATTACTAAAAGAAAAATCTTGATTACTTTGAGCTGTATTATAAAAAACAGACCATAAATCGTCGAGAGAAAAATCTTTAACTGGTCTATACGATAACCATACAACCCCATCTTTGAATGCCTCCGAAGCGATAGTTAATCCGATATAATCTGTCGGATTGCCACGGCTCGAGAGCAATTCATGCAACGAAGCCATCATTTGGTATGCGTACTCTATAGGATTTTCATCTGGATATGGCGTGAGCGGTCGAATCTTGATTTCTATACCTTCCGTTCTAAATCTACGGTAGTAACGAGAGGATTCTCCTTCGATAACAAAATAACGCTGTCCGTTACCAACCTGTAAAACTAAAAATAAATTAAAAATATGAATTAAAAAGTCATTACATATAAATAGATAAAATTTTCTTACCTAAATCATTATTTTCGATTGGCTGTTCGGGCTGTATTTCATCTTCCTGGGTTGAATTAGTCAATATTTCAAAGAAAATATTACTATGATCTGATTCTAAACTATTCATATAATCATCATTATGATTACTAGAATCCTCAAAAAATGATTCATCTATTATTTGACCTTCTTGAAACGATCCGCCGTACTCGGACGCGATATTCCAAGGTTCGGAGTCGTCACTTATTGTTATAACTGAAATTGTTAAAATTATTATTAATTTAATTTTTTGTTATTAAAAAATTTTGTTATATACCTTCGATGTTAGCTTGTGATGGCTGTGGAACTAACGTCTGGATAGGCGGTTGTTGAATATCGCAAGACGCTAGATCATCAAATATATCATCTTCAATATTATCAGCTGTTATAAAAACAAAATTTTACTAAATTATATCAAATATTTTTTCTTAAATACTAACCATTTGAAATTTGATTTTCTTTTTGCCGTGGATGACGATAAGCTTCCATTTCGGCGGGTGATAATTTAATAACTAAAATAAAAATTGATTAATATCTTTTTAAAATACTCATTTTTTCTTTTTTTAAAAAAATATATACCTTCTACGGATTTAATGGTCGGTTTTTGCGGTTGTAAAACTATAGGAGTATGGGTGGCATTCATAGATTTTATTAGTTGATCTTCATCAATATTTAATATATATTGATCTCCTTCGCTATCCTTTTGCATATCGTCAAATGCTATAAAATTAATAAAATAATTCTAAGTATAGATAGAAAACCATATTAAGATATAACAACACAACCAAATATTATATAGACACCCCTCTCTATTAGCGATCTCCGCATTCGGGGATTTCACTTATTCGTAATTTTCTACTTTTATATCAAGTTTCTACACTCATGGTTATCGGATACTATATTTGCAATTTTTATTGACACAGCATAAGGTTATGAAAATTGAAATTTTCAACCGCAAATCTCAATCTTTACTCTAAATTAATATAAAAAATGGCTCCCCCCGCAATTAATCCCGCAGTTAAAAATTCAAATAAACGAGTAAAAAATATCATAACTATTACCGATAAATTAAAAAATTTTAAATTTGAGATCGAAGAGTATAAAATAGTCGAAATCGCGCGTCGCTTTCGAATAAATGAATCGACAATAAGATCAATAAAAAATAATCAAATTAAGATTCGCGAAAACACACAACAGTTAGGTCAATTTACAACGATAAACAAAATCACTAGGTCAAGCAATATCGAAAAAGTTGAATAAAAGATTTGATTAAAAAAAAAAAAGATCACCGTCACTACCGCAATAATTCATCCCCAGGCTCTAGAATTTTTTAATCACACAAAACCTGAAGATTCGAATCAATCCTTTCTAGCGAATTTGAATATTTATATTTTTTTTGGTTTACAAAACACCCCAATCAGCATCCCTCCCTATTCACGGATTCTCTATTCACAACTTTTTTCAATAATACATTAACCACAAATAGGGAAGGAAGCCTATAATATAATATAAAATAATATAAAAAAATGACTCACCTTTAAAACAATAATATTCGAAAATCATATCGTCGAGTAGATTATTTCTATTGATTTTCAGTAATACTACCACTTCACCAGCAATCATAAATACTTCACGATTTTTTAAATATCCCTTATTATAGATCACTTTAATCGTCTTAGCACTTAATTTCGAAATTAACGAGCGAAATTTCCGCATCAATATTTCTACTCGCCACAATTTTAATGAATCGCGTTTAAATAGATTTTCGAATTTCTTCAATTTAGGCTCTAAACTCAGCGCTGTTAAAAATACGCGGACTAATAAAGCTACATAAAAAGCTTTTTTCTCGCACTCCATTCTTATAATTTCTCTTTGACGATGTGTACAATTCGAAACTCAGAAAAAGACTGTAGTAAATCTTTACATTTAACAACGGTATATGTACTAATTCTGCAACTGCATAGAAAGACTAAATCATCAAAAAATCTTTCCCCCGCTACTCTTTACTACAAATATTTATAATAACAAAAATATAATCTTCAAGCTTTTTCCTTCATTGCATATTTCTCATGTAATGAATCCATCTATGGATGCAGAAAATACTCATGTTATGTCTTGTAGTATACATGTATACATTTTTTCAGCATGATATATAATACAATGATATTTAATCCATAATAACTTACATACGCATTTTTCATAATTTTATTATCAATACGGCTTCAATAAATATTTATATAATTATTTATTATATTTTATTAAAATTTACCAATAAATATTATATCTTGTATTCTAAAGAGCCATTTTGTCGGCGGCTATTTAAATATACTCACTGCTTGAAGAAAACAATATAATATGTCATACCATCGCGTCAGTGAAACACATCGCACTTCTTATCGCTACGTAAGAATTATAACATATATGATCTTACTATAGCATAAACGGTACGCGTTGCAACTTTTATCGGCAGCTTTCTCACACCGAGACAACACCGATTGATATTGAATCTTGCTACATCAAGAAATATTTTACGCCGCTACACATCTCATTAAATATAATATAGCATATTTATACCATAACAATACATATCATATATATCGCTCGTTTATATAAAAAGTTTATAAAATACTTTTTCATTTTTTACCAACTAGTATTATTTCTCACCTAACATTATAATATATAATTCCTACATGAGATGATACTAAAACACATATCATCTTACGATGTTACACGTGTTAGAAATATTATACTTTTTTCTTTTTTTTTTTGCATTACATTACATTCCAACTCATGACATTGTCTCTCGTATATGTTGAATCATCCTTACCCCTCCTGTAATTATAATCAGATAGAAGGGGAATATCTAGATCCATCCAGTATGGTAAGCTAATAAATGATCAGTTATATTCGAGCTGCGAGAGCGAACGGACGTCCATCATAACGTGAGATTATTTAATAACTTATATATTTCCCCATTTTTTAAAGCCATTACCAAAAAAAAAATATTAAATTTTCGACCGTCTCGGAACTATCCTTACATAATACTTTCTATCTCTCTCTCTCTCTCTCTCTCTCTGTCTCT
>CACVKI010142813.1:0-19813 GCA_902732785.1 Trichogramma evanescens | reverse complement strand
TACACAATCGAATAAAACCTTTCGAATGTGACATTTGTCATAAATCATTTGGACAAAAAGGTGCTCTCAAAAAACACACAACAATAGTACACGGTCGGAACAAACCTTTCGAATGTGATATTTGTCATAAATCATTTGGACAAAAATGTTATCTTAAAATTCACATAAGTTCAGTACATAATCGGAGCAAACCCTATGAATGTGAAATTTGTCAGAAATCATTTGGATATCAGAGTGTACTCAAAAGCCATAGAGTAGCAACTCATAATCTTGGAAATCCCTTTGAATGTAACATGTGTCACAAATCATTTGCACTAAATAGTAACCTCAAAACTCACATAATGACAGTACATGATTCCAGCAAACCCTTTGAATGTGACATATGTCACAAATCATTTGGTCAAAAAATACATCTCAAATCTCACATAAATTCTGTACACAATCGAATAAAACCTTTCGAATGTGACATTTGTCATAAATCATTTGGAGAAAAAGGTGCTCTCAAAAAACACACAACAATAGTACACGATCGAAGCAAACCCTTCCAGTGTAAAATTTGTCACAAATCATTTGGTGATAAGAGTACCTTTAATAGACACATAAGTGCCGTACATAATCGTAGCAAACCCTATGAATGTGAGATTTGTCAGAAATTATTTGGATACAAAAATGTACTCAAATACCACATGATGGCGATACATAATGAAAGCAAAACTTAGGAGTGTGAAATATATTCGATGATATTTGGACGCAACGAAGACTTTGGCAATCAGTCTGGTTAAGCTATGTAATTTTAGACAAACTTTCTCATAAATAATAAAGCATTTTAAACTGTCCTTAATTTGGTCATGAATGAGAAAATCTTTGATCCAATTTTCAAACATTAACTCAATCCTCGTTTTCGGGCGTGTCGATGAATTAATCTCTTATACCCGTCGCTCGTTATACCTGTCGCGCGCCACACATCAAGGAGAAAACAAGGAACTATATTACGAACGCGTATAAATATGCCACAGGCCAGCGATGACAGAGAGGAGCTTATAGTCGTCTTCGTCGTCGTCGTTGTGTTTTTTTTTTCTTCGAGCTCTACCACTCTGCTATACACCATCGAGCTCGGCCTTATTTTCAGCACAAATAATTGCATATTACGCTTGTACGTAGGCTTGCATTTACACGACATGTCTGCGTCCGCGCGCGCGTGTGCATGTGTTTGCCAGTCAGTCGTCGGATTATAAACTTCATCGCGCAATATACATAAGTTCATAAATAAAACGGCACGCGCGCATTACGACCGATTGACGAGGAATGAGAAACGATCGGCTTAAGGAGAAAATAAAACAACGACGACGACGCGCCGTTGTATGCGTGTGTGTGTGTGTGTACGATAATGTATAATACACCTATACGCGTATGTGTATAAGACGTTGTTGTGCGTGGAACGTTTCCGGCTAAGGAAACGGAGCGAGTAATGTGGGCAGGACGCGTTATCTCATCTCCTCCACCTCCCCCCCCCCCTCCTCTCTCCCTCTTTCTTGTTGCAATTCAGTCGGTCTCTCTCTCTGTATTTTTTCCGCCTCTCCAGGGCCTCTCTTATAATAATGCGCGCGTGTGTGTGTAGCGATTTATTTTTCTTGTCGCGCACTCGCTCACACGTTTATACGTATTTATATATATAATATATAAAGCAGAGAGAACGACGCGTATCATTTAAATGCTATACGAGAGAAGGGGCAACTTTTGTGAAAGGCCGCAGTGCGTCTGAATTTCGTTCGTACACCCACGCACGCGACGCCGATCTCGACTCGATGTTGCTATATTAACGCTTCGAGAAAAAGGATACGCGTATAACGTAATACGTGTTATTGCGAGAAAAAAATTGAGTCTCGAAAATTTCGAGCCACAGAGACTTTATCTTGTGGGATAGAGAGAGAGAAAGCAACGATGACGGGCAGAACGATGTATGTATGTGAAATTTCATCGATTTATGTCCAGGTGTCGAACAACAAGCCATATTGATAATTAAACATTTTTCATCGGTGGTAAACAAGAGCTGCCCACTTTTGAAACTATATACAAGTGTAATGCGTATGTGAAGAAGCTTATATGTATAGCTGATTTTAGCAACATGTTGAGCTCTGCGTGGGATCGTTCACTCGCTCGAAACAATTTAATAAAAGTACAAAATATACGTTGGAGGTGGTTAGAGGTTGTTACTCGATTATCGACACTCTTTATAAGCTCCTTTGAAAGGAAAAGAATCGAACGGTGCATATGTACGAATAGCTCAATCGTATCGACGCGTCTCGATAAATTTGAAATTATTACAGTTTTACTGGTGATCAATTAATTATTCGCGTACTAAATCGTAACTATTGAAATTCTAAAGACAATGTCTAAAATAATCGTTTGCTGTACAGTTGTTACGTGGAAAAGAAGATTTTTTGGATATTTTTCACGTTGCTACCTCATGCAACGTCAATCATTCATTCGATAATTACAAACTATAATACTCTAGAACTCGACATTGCTTTCATCAGTACAAGCATTTAATTATCAAATTGCAAGGCCAGCGATTTTAAGACAGAAATTATGACCTAAATCGTTCCTATGATTATGCTCACTAATAAACATGTACTAACAGCCGTTATTCTTCAATAAATACTCCAATCTATTTCAGAGTAATTATACTAAATTTAAGCTATCGAAATAAGTCTTATAAATTGTAAATTAAATGTCGACCCAGTTTTTAATACTTAAATTATTCACAAACATGAAGTTTTATATTATCAAAAATATACAATAATCATTCAAAACACTCAAATTATTCTTATACATTTTGGCACAATCAGACTTGATCATGTATATCTGTTATAATTAAAATAACAACTTTTTATTCCAGCAAAAATTTGTTGACCATTTCGTTGAACTCTTTTGCAAATCTCAAATGAAGATTGTGAGCTCCTTTTTCGAAATATTCCGCCCTGAAAATGAAATGATTTATTACATTAAAAGAACAATGCAAACAAGTAAATGTATACAATTTATTTCTAAAAATGTTTACCTAGAATTAGGTATGTGTGATTTCAAAAACTCTGGATGTTCTCTCAATACCATAGGATCCTTCTCTCCGTGAATTATCAAAGTCGGGCAATTGATTTTTTTCACTTCGCCTTTACAAATGTCACCGTTTCTCGACTGGAAAATGCCTCTCATCCCGTCCACCCAATCGCTCCAAGTTCGTCGAAAATATTCCTCGCCGTAAATCTGGACGAGGGGTGCTCGCATGCGCTCCGACCACGAGTCGATGTTTCTTATTTCTGCGGAAAAGAGTGACGTCATTTTTAACACGGTATATACAAATGTGCGAGTCATAATCTGTAACGACGCGACGTTACTTTCGTAAATGTCCATCTCCTCTGGCTTTATGTACGCGTTGGCTCCGAAAACTATCATTTTCCGGACGCTTTCAGGATACTTCGCAGCCAGTATCAAGGACGTTATTCCTCCGTCGCTCCAACCGACCAGGGAGAATTTCTCGTGGCCCAGCTTGAGCATGAGCTTCTGGGCCCATTCCGCGTCGCGTTCGAAGAAATTCGCAGGAAACGTTCTGGCGGGAGGTCTCGACTTGCCGTAGCCGGGTGGATCCCAAGCTATCACGGTCAGCTTTTCCTTGTCGAGGCCCTCCAACTGCGGCTTGAAATCCGTCCAAATTGTTCCTGAATATTCGTGTATATTTTACTCGCGATGCTACATGGGATGTATACGTCGAAGCAGAGTTTGAAGTAACCTACCTAGAGCTCCGGGAAGAAGAAGAACTGGATGTTTTCCATTGCCGGTTTTGGCGTAATTGATATCTATGTTCTCGACCCTGACAGTTTGCTCCTAGAAACGTTATCTCCTCGAGTGAATGAGTTAACAATAAAAAGGTAAAAAATATGTCTTTGCATGCAAAACTCACCATTGCAGTTGAGGCATTTGTCGACGGATTACATGCTTTTGTGAAATTTTTTAAAAAAGAAGTAAAAACTCCATTGTACAATCGAAAACTTTTGTTAAAATAATTCATTGTCAGCGTGACGTTTGCCATGTTGATGTAAACTCTTGAGAAACTATCTTGTAGATGACGCGCGTAATCATCTTTGAGAGATGAGAGATTATATTTCAAATCATTTGATAAAAGTAACTTTTTTTTGAAATTATTACATATTTTGACGGTATCAACTCAATTGTTAACTACTGCGCGAAAAGCAAAATGGAGAAGAAAGACATTTCTTAATTTTAAGTTTCAAAATATTTAAATTTTTTTCTTAAATATCGAATAAAAAAGTGCAATAAATTAAGTTCAATGAAATAAATAAGTATTAGAATTTATATTATTCTATTTCTACCTATTAATAGTTCAAGTACAAATTGATCTTAAAATTGTATAACAAGTTTAAAACGAATTATATTAATCAATAATTTTGGTTGATGGTAACTAATGTTGATATCTTTGAGAGGTTTAGTAAAGTTACCCGTAATAACTTTTTTATGCCCCATTTTATTCAACTGAGCATTAGGTAATACATAATTGATCAATACACATTCAGCATAGATGAGTGATATTGAATTTAGTCTAGATGGTACAGTTTGCAAACTTATGATCTGCAAGTATATTAGGTTTATAAAATATTTTTTAAGAATATGCATATGAAAATTTATAAAAACGTCACTCGTCTACTAAATTTAACATGAGATGTATAAAAATTAAGAATCTAATAAATATTGATCTATACAGGTAGCAAACTAAATAGAAAATCATCAAAGTCATTTATTCATCCCTACATAATCAACTCAGCAAAATATAAATAAAACTAACATTTTTTCTTCACTTCATTAAATGAACTGATGTATTTGTAAAGTTTATTAAACAAATTAGTACCTCAAAGATTTTTTTTAAAAAGTACTATGTATTTTTTTTAAAAAAAGCGTCATGTAAAATATCCAACATTTGTTGCCATTGACTAACTTTTCATGACGTAAAAATAAAAAAATTCTTTGCTACAAAAAAAAACCCATTGAAGGTTTTCTCTTACAGATGTTACATTGCCTAGTTTTACTTTTTAAAACAGATCTTGATAAGGTCATTTAAAAATTAATCTTAAATAGGTGAAATGAATGATTAGAAAATATAAGTGTATATTGCTTATCATGAATCTTGAGCTTTATCTTGTGCTTTACGATATTCATCTACTAAATATTCTTTATATTTCACTTGATCCTGCCATAGATCTGCTGCATGTGGATTTAGGGGACTGTCATTATTTGGTTCTGAAATACAAAAGAAATTATAAATATTTGCTTTAAAAGTAGTAGTTATTGTTAGTAAAAATGGTATTTAAGTTTAGAAAATTAATCAAGTTATAATTAAAACGAATAATTTAAATGTAAGAAAATTCATTGTTACAATTTCAGAAGCTTATTAGATTAGATGATTTCAGAAGAGGATCCATACCCCAGCACAAAAATCAAATTTTTAAACAAGTTTTCTAAATCTTTGACTGAATATCTCTCTAAAAGGCTCTATGAGGAGCTTCATATTGATGTTCTTAAGGTTCTCATGTAGCCTTTTAGAGAAATATGAGAATAGATATTTTAGAAAACTTGTTTGAAAATTGAAGTTCTGGGTTGTGATACCGATCTCCTTAAACTTTGCTAAGAATCATTGAATGTCAATTGAAAGTAAAGAATTGTTACTTACCACCAAGAAGAGATTGGATCGACAACAGAATGGTACGGATGTCATAAAGAGCACTCCATTTGTCTTTCAAAATGTCCAGGCAAATGTTACCTGCGTTATCAACATTGGGATGAAAACAAGGAGTGATGAACCGCACTACTGGTGCACTGTATGGATAGCTTTGTGGGAATTCTAAGCTCAGCTTGTAGGACAAATCGGTGTAAACCTTTGAACATAAATGTAGATAAATAAATATTGTGTCAAACGCAGAGAACTTTTGAAACTCGTAGCTAGGACCAACGGTAGAGACTTACAGTATCCTGTGGCCCTGTGATAGTTCCAACCCACTTGAATAAATTTTCACCATCGGGGAACGCTGAGATGCCCTTGTCTGCGTGCATCATAAGAAGCATCAACTCCTTTTGCAATCTGTAAAACAACAAAGAGTCGTACATCATGAAATTGAAATATGAATGCTAATACACAAAGAAATATCAAGATATCCTCGAGGTTATGAACTGCGATCTAAGCTCATAACCTTTGCAAGCAAAACTAGCAAGTAAATTTCACTGGCTCCAAGGAGGCAGTTATTTCACCAAATTGTCAATCGTATGCTAAAAATGATTCTTTCGTTTAATGCAGCGAGTAGCAGGCAAGGGTCGCAAACACCCTAGCCAACAATTTCGAACAACGAAGAATTGGAAAAAACGTAATACTGACCGTTTGCTCACAGCGTGATTGTCCTTGGGTAAACTCGGAGTCTCCTCGCGAGATTTGCCTTGAGCTCCGTGAGACGGGAAAAAGGGATTCACGTTCTGGGCCATTGTGTTCCTCGAAGGGTGATAAGAGTTGTATAGAAAGAAAGAGAGAGAGAGAGAGAGAGAATTAAATATTGTTGTTTTTTTCTGCGTGTGTCTTCCTTCGCCTGTGTGATGAGTTTTTAGCGAAGGCGCGTTGCGACGAGCGAGAGAACGAGAGCCAAGCAGCGCCGCAGCAAACAGCAGCAGTGTAGCAGAGCAGCAGTAGTATTTAGCAGTATAGAGAGTCGACGACGAGCTTCGATTAACGAAAGAACGCTCGATTTCTATCGACTATGACTTGCTGCTGTATATCACCGTAGAGTACACCAGCTCACGCGACGAAGAGGCGCTCAACGCGCGACTTTTTTTACTTCACTCCTCAAAAACGCGCACTAATGCAAGTCTATTCTCTACGCAACTATTCGTCGAGACGAAGTTCGCTTATGCACACGCAATATATAAATATGCCTTTTAATTTGTCAAGACGCGCGGCGCGTGTTTCTAAGGTTTCGCCTCTGTTATGATATTACGCGCGATATCAGTGCTGCAGAAACGAACGATCGAGCATACGTAAGGTATATATCAGTGGCTATATGTGTGTGTGTGTGCGATACTGATCAAATTGCGTGTGCTGTGCTTGTGTTTAGCTGTCGGGCCGCGCCGTTTTTCCTATAAGAGAGCTCCCGTGCGGATGACGCAGGAAACGCCATAGACGATATTTGAACGGCCAAAGGCGCGTTACGGATTTCGGAGCTCGCGAAGCTATCACGGCTATTCGTCTCTGTATGTTTTGTCCCGAGTTTACACTAAATATAAAGATATACAGACAGACTTTATTGTCGAAATTTTGTATCCGTCGCCCGTTCATACATTTTCTATTAATTAAATTAATAGAAAAAAGCATTCGATGCGCGCTTGTCTATATTTCGGAGCGCGATCGTGACCAAGCCGAAAACATTGGCGAGCGTCAACAGCTGTTTGAAACGGCCAAAAAACGCAGGGCGCGCGCCCGCCAGAGCGCAAGCGCAGCGAACAGTTTTCAATCGTCGATTCGAGATGAACCGCGAATTAATTAGTATCTTTGTGCATTGTTTCAGTTACAATGACTGTAAAACTGTAATTATGGTGGTTCAAGCCGTAGGTTGTTGATATCGATTGCATTTTTTTCGAAATCGCGCGTTAAACGTCGAGTAATTCGAACACAACCTCGATCGATTTTCCGCGCGCGCTCTAGCGCGTTGTTTGGGTCCGAGGTTCGCTGAACGGTTAGTAGTGTATGTCAACTGTAGTGTGTACCACGTCGAGAAACAAGTGCCTTTTTAACGGTCGTCTTGTCGCGCGCGTTCAAAAATCATCGTTCAACCCACCGCATAATGTTTTGGACGTTTTGCTTATACCACGCAGGTAGTTACATTTGTCAACGTACGTCGTTATGAATCTTTCATCGTTTGAAAAATAATAATTTATCGATACGTCACAACTTTATCCGCAGATTTTTCTACAAATTTTGATGAAGATGTAACATTTATATGATTGAAAAGTCGAAATGATGACAGTCAACGGGCCTCCTTGTGATTTCAAAAGCCGTCGCTTTGGTATCGTAAGTAGGCTAAAATTCAAAAGATTTTCGTGAAAAAAGAATCCATTTTGATGAATCAGTATCTTTATTATGATTCCACGCCAATTAAGTCATTTAATTTTACCCGTAAACTGATCTCGCCATGCTTGTTTACATATCGTGCGACACACACGAGTAACGCAATAACATCGCTGAAGACGTGCTGCAGATTAATTAACGTACTCATCCTCGCGCGTCGCTGCAGCAGCTGCAGCAGTTGCCGAACGCCCAACGCGCATAGCAACGTCATGTGTATCGCATTTCACCCGCACGGGTCGCGCAAAATTGAGCGATCGGATATCAATAAAGCGGCGTCTCGGTACGACCAGGAAAGCAGGAGGTAGCCGAGTCTCCGGGTTCTATATAAGCGCGCCAACTGCCGCGGCGAGTGCGAGAGCGTGCTGCTCGAGTGTGGGTGCGTGCCTGTGTGTGTGTGTGTGTCAGTGTGAGCGATACGCGACTTTCCGCCAGCGATAGCCGTATACGGGAACTCTATATAATACAGCAATCGGAAAATCGAATCGCGACTGAAGCGGTAAGGTAGAGCCAACTTTATCATTGATATTATACGCGTAAGCAGCGTCTGCTGCGCGCGTGACCCCTCTCCCGGCGCCCGTTTCTCACACTCTCTCTCTCTTTTTCTCGTATGCGGCAGAAGACGCGAGATCTCTGCGCGACTTGTATAGCTGCTTCGATGTCATTTTTGACGTTTATTAGTTGACTCGTATATCAACAAGTAAATCGATTTACGAGCTGCTTGCGATCGCGAGCTATGGCCACCGGCTCGTTACCCGGTGCTCAGGGCACGCCCGAGTCCGAGGCTGGGAGTTTCGAGTGCTTTCAAAATTACACGGCGCCGGAGGTCTTCGTGCAGGGTCTCGCTGGGATCGTCGACCAGCAGGACGTCGAATCCATGATTCGTGCTCAGAAACAAATGTAAGTCATCGTTTAAGTACTTCATGAACACATGTTATTTATTAGTATTTGTTTTACAAGTTGTGGTATTTACCAGCGTTGATAGCCTGTAGTAATGCACAGTTTTGTTTACAGGCTTCAAAGATTTGAAAAAACTAATGAAATGTTGACAAATTGTAATCAATTGTCTGTCAGTCGCTTGAAAACAGCCAACGCCGAGTTCAAGAAACACACAGCCTTGCTCACTGATATGAAGAAAGATTTGGATTATATTTTTAAGAAAATAAGGGTACTCAAAACTAAAGTGAGTCAGCAGTATCCAGAAGCGTACAATGGTAATATTGTATTTATAAATTATTTACATGTTTTATGAATCTTGATAGAACTTGAAAGTATTATTTACATTTATAGAAGCTGTGAAAAGCACGCTAGCAGAAGAAGTTGTAGAAGATTCTGAAGAGGATGAGCAATTTGCAGAACAAAAAAATATACCACAGACCAGTAAAAGCTCTAAGACTGATAAAGATACAGATTCAGATGGTAATGACTTTGTTATATATTGAAAACCCAAACAATTTTCTTGTTTAAAATCAAAGAGATTGAATTTGTTCAGAATAATTTGGTCTCGACTACTCGATGAAAAGGTGTGATTTAAGCAGAGACAAATGATTTTCTTGAAAAGTTGACAAGGTTTTTGAATTTTTGTTAATGGAGTCATTTCTCAAACGCTTTGTATAGAATAGAAAATAATACCAAAGTGCACATTTGATTTATGTTCACAATTTATTAGAAAGTCTTTTATAGTTTGTATAGTCTTCCATAAAATTGTAGTTCTTGTTTTGATTTGGATTTTTATTTTATTAAATAGGAGCTGCTGCCAAAGAGCCTCAGTTTGAAAAACTTCGACATAGGCAATTAAAAAGACATGATAGCTCTTCAACTGAAACTGATAATGAACCAAGTAAACCAGCAGACTCATCTTCATATTCTTCAGATACCAGTTGATTGAATTATTTTTCTAGTTCATACCATCTTCGAAATACTTGTGAGGCTTGTAAATATATTTATTGTTAATATTAATTTATATCAGTATTTTTAAAAGATAACTATTGCATAATGAAAATAATTATCAGGATAAAAAATTGCACAAGTCTAAGGTACATTGTACTGTAAAGTGATTAATTCCTAGTTTAAATACATTTAAATAACGTTCAATGAAACAACACAAAAGAAATAAAAATGTATAAACTGTTATTTTTCTTGCATTACGAATTTTAAAACACTTTATAAATTTTTTAAAATATTCATTAATCTTAAAATCAAAAAATTGTATTTAGTTTTATTATTCAAGGCTGTTACTAAAAATTCCTGCAATATTTTTTGTACTTTGAAAATTTTTAAAATCCTCAAGTGTGCAAAGCTTAAATCTAAGATATTTTAATATGTAATACTGCAAACTAAAATGATATGAGATATTTAAAATCCATGAAAAATAAATGTCAGTTTATTAAAGAGCTCATTGTGATTTTTGGCTAATTATGCATTCTTATTACAAGTACGAAAGTATTGATACTGCCCATTTCTTTTAGATCTTATTTAAATCTATAATTTTACATACAAATATGTTGAGCCCTACAATTTATTCACATTTAGATTATCTGAAAATAACTTCAAGTTGTACCAAATTTCCATTAGTTAAAATTGGATTTTCTGAATTCAATGGTAATATTCATAATCCTCTCATTGGCTGAAAGATTTTGTTCTTGTTTGAAACATCATACAAAATATTTTATGTACTACGTAATTTAATTTTCTTTAATATCGAACGATTAGGGCTCGTAACGCCGATTTTGTTGCAAACAGGACCTACCAATAAAAGTACACCGATCGTAGGTAAAATGACCTACCGTACAATATAATAGTTCATATCGATCCTTGAATATCAGGAGACTGGAGCGAACGAATTTTCACGATTTATCGTAACGATATCTGGCAATGAAACCTCGCTCATAGCCGCATTATCACAGTCCTCTATAAATATATTACCTTACAATAACAGCAGCTGCGATTAGCCACATGGTTTTTTTGCCGCTATAGCTGTAATTTATAAAAATAACGCGATCGCACACGTGCGACACACGTGCGTGCGTGCGGTGTTTGTGTTTTATGCAGCATGTGCCTCTGCGTCACACGTGTGGTCGCTGCGCATTTCGGCGTTCTTGGCGAATGTCCTCACCCACACAGAGTTTAACTATAAATATATAATGCTTATTCCCTCTTTAAAAAACTTGAAGAAAATCGTCGAACAAGTAAAAAAAAAATCCGGCACACATAAGATTGCGAACCGAGTTGCATATAATTTATAAATAGTTTGCATAATTTCATCGAGACCTTCGTAAGATACGATATATAAATTCAATATTCTGGTTGGACGAGTTTAACAAAATATAAAAAAAACCTAGGGAGAAAATATGTTTTTCGTCTAAATATATATTAGTAATGATAAGAATTAAAAATTGAGAACAAAAGCTTGTGTTGGTAAATACATCGGTTTTGCATTGCTCAATCTCAGTGAGAAATTACACGATGTGAAGAATTATCGAACATTTGAGTATTCGCAATTATACTTCCTATTAATAAATTAAGTTTACCTCTCCATCTAGAATATTTCTCTGACTATTTTATTATATCAAATATTTCAATGAAACTCTTTTTCAAATCTATATCGATTATACTTGATTAAATTTGTTTGCGAATTTTTTAATCAGTAAGCTAGATTGATCATTCTTAAATAATAAATTTCATACATTACTTTATTGTTGTTTAGTTTGGTAAATGATTTATTTTATTCGTTTTATTATCACGCTATAAAATTTCAAATGGATACACAATGTAAATTTTGCACAATAACAACTTTTTTTTAAGATTGAACTTGTTAAGACTTAAGAGATTGAACTTGTTTTTTTTAAGATTGAACGCATGACTTTACAGATGCGAATGAAAAATTCCTCAACTTCGTTGACTGAAAAAAACAATAGAAAATTTAAAAATTTAGATAAACAACATTGTTTAGAGAGATCAAGAAATGAAAAATGTCAAATACCTTAGCAACATCACATATTTTGGCTCTGTTCGTTTGCAACAATTTCTGTTGCCTGGCATATTCTCAACAAATCCTCGTTCTTCAGTTTTCCAATGATAACTTCACAGCAGTCAATCGTCAACCGGTGGCGCGTCAGCTCCAATAAAGATTCTATTGCCCATCGCTGACAAAAGCCTCTCGACATTATTTCACAAAGATACCCAACACAAGCCGATACTTTAGGGAACTTCCACCAATCGGTATAATCTTCCAACCTCAAGTAGTCCGCATGTGTGACTAGTTTCACCACCTCCTCGGGTCGCATGCGAATTAGATCGTACAGAGACAAACTCTGATTCAACATTGTTCTTTTCGCTTTGCTCGCGAACACTTCGTCGTTGTACCAAAACTTTTCAAGTCCTGCCGACTTCTCGAACATACCATGCCGATCGAAATAATTCATGATCATCAGGGCGCCGCCTCGGTTCAGTTCGTGTCCTTTCTTTTCGAGGCGCTCGACGATTTTCAACGTACCAGACACGAATTCCAATCTTCCTGCTCTTTTAAGAGACTTATCCAAGTGAGCCTCAGTAGGAAAAGCGATGTCAGACAAATCGGCCCCACGAGCTAAGAGTACGTCGACCACATCTAACAGTAGATTTTTCATCGCTAATTGCAGCGGTGTCCAGCCCTTCTTGTCCCGAGCATCGACCTGCACCTGCCGTTTGACTTCGTCACAGATGTCGAATAACATCTTCGCAAATCCATTGAGATCTTTTTTACTGGATATAATGTGCAGTGCGGTCATTCCCAATTTGTCGGTCAAATTCGGATCACCCCCTCTTCTCAGCAGCAAACTGGACAATTTCGTGTTGGCCGAGAGCAGAGCCAAGTGTAGCGGCGGATCGAATTTGTCGTCGTTAGATTTTTCCGCCAGACAATTAGGATCCTGCCCGAGCTGAAGGAATTTCTCGATGACGTCGTAGCATTCGAACTGGCAAGCAACATGAAAATGCGTCAAGTCATCGTCGTCGTCGGTGTAATTCACGTCGAATCGGTCATATATTTGAAACAGTTTAGGGACGATGAAGTCGTGATTGCATTTAGCTGCCCAGTGCAGCGCAGTGGTGCGACGGAAAATCAGCTTGCCGTCATTACCAATCTCGGGCTTGTCCTTGTAGCCGGTCCTGATGGCAAAATAGATAAGTGGAATTCCCTCGCTTACAAAGAGGTGTGGATTTTCTGCGTTCAGAACTTCCTCAGTGAGAAGCCAATCAATTTCTTCGCGACGAAAAATATCTCGGAGATTCGGAAGTTGGCCCTTCCACTCATTGATCAAATAGCCGAATTTATGTAAAAGTTTGTACTGCTCTCTTTCAATACCCCAATTAACCTTTTCTCGCAAAGCTTTCAATTTTTTAATATATTTCATGTCGTTTGCCATCGTTCTACACACTCACTGCTCACAAGAACACAACTGCTTATTATTTAAACTATTATTAATTCTTTCACTGACTGCAGTCGATGAGATCTTTCTTTGTTTTACTCCGCGGCGTCGAAATGTGTGCTGAACTGAGCAAGACTTGAAGTGCGCACGGCGCAGCAGCACTGCTAACTGCTATGCGCGTCTCAGTGATTCCCGAACACCACGTCGTCCACCACAGTCTCGAGACGACGATTGTCGATTGTCGATTGTCGAGTCGCACGCCTGAGCATAAATATAAACATAAGTATCGCATGATCTAAAGCGAATTGTGTAGGAGTTCTTGGAACGAGTTGACCGATGTTGAATATTATTCTGCAATTGATTGTGTATTGCATTCTTGAGCTAAGTACTCTATTAATAATTGAGAGATCGTTGATTTGTAACACAAAAGTATGCAAAATGTTGTGTGTATAATCGAATTATTGAGTATTTGTAATTTTTCGGTAATGATAAATTGAGCTTACTTGACATTTAAAGTATTTTTCTATAAGTAATTATGATCATATTATTCAATGAAACTCTTTTAAATATAATATATCGATTATACTTACATTATTTTGAAATTTTCCCAATGGCATACCTAAATAAGCTAGATTGAGTTTTTTTTTTAAATAATAATAAATTTAATTCAAACCATTACTTTGTTGCTACAATTTCTAGAGTACGATTTATTTTAGTAATTTTTTTTACATTATAAGAATCCTAATTAATACACAATGTAGATCTTGATCATTAACAAAAACATTTCAAGATTGAATATGAAAATGTCAATTTATGATTTCTCAATTTTTTTGCCTGAAAATAAAAACAATGGAGAAATTAGTGAAATTTATAATAACTTTATTTAGAGGGTAGAAGAAAAAAAAATACCTTAGCAACCGGTATCACTTGTTTCGGCTGTTTTCTTTTGCAAGGATTTCACTCGCTTGGCACATTCTGAACAAAACCTCGTTCCTCGTCTTCGATAATTCGATCGAGTAGAGCTTCGATAATTTGTTTATTACCACCAGAGGACACAGCATAGTATAGTGATGTTTTACCCGACTTATCTTGAGGATCGACTTGAACCGTCTGTAGAATGTCGTCGATAATCTGTAAGATATCTTTCGTTAAGTCATCATCGATTATTTTCTTGCAAATAATGTGAATAGATGTTAATCCATCTGCGTCGGCTAAATACGGATCCGCGCCTCTTGTTAGCAGTGATTTTGCCGTCTTCATTTTGCCGTTGCGCAGAGCCAAGTGTAATGGTGTGTTACCGAAATTGCTTCGAACGTCGACCAACAACGTCCTCTGTAACTCATCGCAAATCTCAAAGAATTTTTCCGATAAGTCATCATCTATTTTTCGTAATGCCATATGGTGCAGGGAAGTCAATCCGTCTACGTCGGCTGAATTCGGATCCACGCCTTTTCTCAGTAGAGTTTCAATAATTCGTTTATTACCAGCGAGCACAGCAAAGTGCAGTGGTGTCGAGCCTAAGTTGTCCGGGACATCGACCTGCACCGTCTGTTGCATATCGTCGTTTATCTTGAAAAATATATCCATCAAGTCGTCGTCGCATTCTCTCTTGCAAATTATGTGCAGAGATGTTGATCCATCTGCGTCGGCTAAGTCAGGATGCGCGCCTCTTCTTAGTAAACATTCGACCATCTTCTTGCATCCGTAGCGCAAAGCTATGTGCAATGCTGTGTCATCCAACTTGCTTCGAGCGTCGACCTGCAACGTCTGTCGGATGTCATCGCAGATCTCGTAGAACCAATCCGTCAAGTCGTCATCTATTTTTCGCAATGCAATATGATGCAGAGATGTAAATCCCTTTCCGTCGGCTGAATTCGCATTCGCGCCTCTTCTCAGCAGTGATTCAGCCGCCTTCTTTTTGCCCTGGCTCAAGGCAAAGTGCAGTGGTGTCCAGCCTAACTTGCATCGAGCGTCGACCCGCATCGGCAGCTGCATGTCATCGCAGATCTGAAAGAATTTCTCGGCTGAGTTATCGTCATAGGTTGTCCCGCAAATCAAGTGCAGTGATGTAGATCCTTCTGAGTCGGCTAAATTCGTATTCGCGCCTCTTCTTAGCAATGATTCGGCTGCAATCTTTTTGCTTTTGCGTAGAGCCAAGTGCAATGGCGTCCGACCCCTCTTGTCCCGGACATCGACCTGCACAGTCTGTCGAATATCATCACAGATCTGAAAGAACTTCTCCGCAAAGTCATCGTCGACTTCTCTGCAGCTAATTGCATGAAGCGGTGTACATCCCTCCTTATTAGCCAAATTTGGATTCGCGCCTCTCCTCAGCAACCAATCGGTAGCTTTCTTTTTACCTTTGAACAGAGCCAAGTGCAATGGTGTCCAGCCCAACTTGCTTAGAGCGTCGACCTGCATCGTCAGCTGCATGTCATCGCAGATCTGAAAGAATTTCTCGGCTGATTTATCGTCGTAGTCTGTTGCGCAAATCGAGTGCAGTGATGTACATTTTTCCACATCGGCTATATTCGGATCACGCCATTTCTCAGTAGCGATTCGACCACATGCTCCTTATCCAAACACACAGCAATTTGCAATGGTGTCCGACCATGATTTTCTTGGGCATTGACCTGCACCTTCAGCTGCATATCATTGCAGATCTCAAAGAACTTTTCCGCCAAGTCATCTATTCCACGTAATGCAATAAAATGCAGACAGATGTATCCTTTCTCGTCTGCTATATTGGGATCGGCGCCATTTCTCAGTAGCGATTCGACCATCTTCTGTTTACCTTTGCGCAGAGCCAAGTGCAATGGCGTCCGACCCAACTTATTTAGGGCATTGACCTGTACCGTCTGTTGTATATCACTGCACATCTTAATAAACTTCTCCACCAAGTCATCATCTATTTTTCGTAATGCAATAAAATGCAGATATGTCAATCCCTCTGAGTTGGCTAAATTGGGATTCGCGCCTCTTCTCAGTAAAGTTTCGGCAATTTTCCTTCTACCATAGGCAAGTGCCGTGTACAATGGTGTTCGGCCCAATTTGTCTAGGGCATCGATCTGCATCTTCAGCTGCATATTATCGCCGATTTCTAAGAACCACTCCATCATGTCATCATCTATTCCACGCAATGCAATAAGATGCAGAGATGTTAATCCCTCTGCGTCGGCTATATTGGGATCGGTGCCATTCCTCAGTAGACATTCGACCATCTTGTGTTTTTCGTTGCGCAGAGCCAAGTGCAATGGCGTCCGGCCCAACTTGTCTAGGGCATCGATCCGCATCGTCAGCTGCATGTCATCGCAGATCTGAAAGAATCTCTCGGCTGAGTTATCGTCATAGGTTGTCCCGCAAATCAAGTGCAGTGATGTTAATCCCTCTTCGTCGACTACATTGGGATCGGCGCCATTCCTCAGTAGACATTCGACCATCTTGTGTTTTTCGTTGCGCAGAGCCAAGTGCAATGGCGTCCGGCCCAACTTATTTAGGGCATTGACCTGTACCGCCAGCCGGATCTTTCCGCAGATCTCAAAGAACATATCTATCAAGCCATCGTCGTGCTCCCTACTGCAAAAAAGATGCAAAGGAGCGTATCCTTCGGGGTCAGCTAAAGTCGGATCGGCGCCATTCCTCAGCAGTGATTCGACATACTTCAAGTTGCCGTTGCGCACAGCCCAGTGCAACGGTGCTCTACCCCCCTTGTCCAGAGCATCGACTTTCACTGTCTGCTGAATATAGTCGCTAATCCCGAAGAATATCTCCGCCAAGTCGTCGTCGTCGTCTTTGCCTCTCTGGCTGATTGCGTGAAGCGGCGTCGATCCGTCCGCGTCGGCTAGATTCGGATCCGCGCCCCACCTCAGCAGAACCGCTACCATTCGTTTTTTACCGCCGGCAAGAGCGTCGTGTAGCGGCGTTCTTCCAAACTTGTCCCGGGTATCGATCAGCGCCAGCCGATGCGTTTCGCCGCAGATCTCGAACAACGTCTGAAATAGCTCGGCCACCTCGGGGCTATCGTCGAGCTTGTAGCAGGCGTTGTGCAGAGCCGTCCTTCCGTATTTGTTGGTCAGATTCGGATCGGCGCCGTGATCCAGCAGCAACTGGACGACGTCCTTGTGCTGTCTCCGCGTGGCCGAGTGCAGCGGCGGCTCAAGCGATTTTATCGCGAGACAATCGGGATCCTGGCCGAGCTCGAGGAATTTCTCGACGACATCGTAGCAGCCATACTCACAGGCTATGTGGAAGTGCGTAGTATCTGTCCCGTCGACGTAGTTCACGTCGAAATTATCATATATCTGAAAGAGGTTGTCGACCAACCGTCGCCAGAAATCACACGCGTCCTTGCCATCCTCGTCGTCCTCGTCGTCGCTGACGTCATCGCTGTCGTCGTCGCTGTCGTCGTAGCTGTCGTCGCTGAAGTCGCTGCTGTCGTCGTCTTCGTCGTCGTCGTCGTCGTCGTCGTCGCTGTAGTCGTCGGTGTAGTCATAGGTGCTCAAATAGTGCACCGGTGTGGTGCGACGCAGTCTAGGATTGCCATCTTCGTCGAGCTCGGGCTCGTCTCTGTATCCCGTCCTCGCCACAAAACAGACGAACTTGTTAAAGCCGAATTTCACGCACTCCAAGAGCATCCACTCGATCTCTTTCCTTAGAAAGAAGTCTCGAAGATCGGGCAGATGGTCTCGCCATCCTACGATTAAATTCTTGAATTTACGGAAATATGCTCGACGCTCTTTCTTTATCCCCCAATCGAACTGTTCTCGCAGGTTCTTGAATTTTTCTAATTTTTCTTCGCCCGTCTCGACAGTATTAAAGTTACCGCCGAAAGGAGAATCGTCACTATCATTGCTGTCGCACTCGACGAGAGTCATCGTTTCGCGCACCTGCACTCAGCACACAATTGTTTATTTATTTAAATATACTTTTTTCACTTAAGTCACTCGTTGCAGTCGACGGTGGCGGGCAACCTATATTCACTAAATGCAGAGAGTCAAAAAACACATGGTCGAAGCTGTAAGAAAAACAGAGAGCGCAGGCTCGGTAAAGCCGAGAAAGTCTAGCGTCACGCGGCTGCATCATAGGCAGAGTCTACATTTCATTGGTCATTCGCTTTCTCATCGTTACCGAATCAATTAGGCGACGCCGACTGTACACCATACGCGTCGTTTACGGCAAGCAGTCTGCCGCGAGCACGTGTGGCAGAAAGAGAGAGAAAGGGAGAAGAATATAGAATTACACGACGCTATAGTGGGAGTTGAACTCCGATACTTATAGAATACATCATTACGGTCATGGCATATGATCGAGCCATGCTTTCAAGTCGGATTGTCTCGTGTAAACTCATTTTAGTCGCATTAATTTTTGTATTTTCTTCGTAAGCATTGAAACCTCGCCAACTGAAACTTCAATTCAGCTTCGTGACCGACCGCTAAGTGGTGCGCTGCGTAACAAGCGCTCCCGCAAGTGACAAAACAATTTTTAGGATACAAGTAGGAAACACACTTCGGATTTATTATCGACTCCTTAACTTTTGTATTTAATACTAATTACTCTGTTTGTCCACCAGTAACACCACATCGATCTAAAGTCGATGCCAAATTTTCACCACAAACTTTCTGATGTTTTTGACATTTTTTTAGACATTCATAGCAAGATTCATCGCTATCTTCATCGCATTTATCTGTAGATAATCGGGAGAATTGCGATGAAATGCAGGATATAATCTCGTCAACAATTTCGTTAATACTTTTCAATGAATTATCTCATATTTTAAATAATGAAGCGAGGGATGGTTTGTTGTTGACTGGCGCCGCGCCAACAGCAAGTTGTTGTGTCGTTGATACGGCGAAAGTAGTCATGAGCGCATCTTGTGTTTATATGTATCACAAAGATCGAGCTTACATCGAAATCAGACTGGGATAAGTTTGTTTACGATGTAGGGTCACTGTACCAGTGATTGAATAGAATCTCGAAATACCTTCATTGTATCATTGATAGAAAATTAGAATTAATAAAAATCTGGAGTATGAATAAATTTTTAGGTACTTTAGGATTGATTTTTCTATTATAAAATTTTACACGGATGAGAAATAATATTAAATTAATTTAAAAATGAAATTAAAAAAAATAACAGAATTGACCAGTGAATGAATGCCAAGATCCAGTGAATAAATACTCGAGACCCAATGAATGAATAGTATTTCATCATTTAAAATTTGGTGGTTATAAT
>CACVKI010142812.1:0-16700 GCA_902732785.1 Trichogramma evanescens | reverse complement strand
CCCCCTCGCATAGCTATATCTGTCCGTATAGGTGGTAACAAAAAATAAATAAATAAAAGGAAGAAGCATTTTCGCGCGAGAGAGCGTCGATCCGCAACAAAGAGGAGCCAAGAGAGCGAGAAAACGAGAGCGAGCGTACGTGAAAATATAGCGTCCGCCCGCCGCAGACTTATTTAACGAGCTGATACAAACTATACGCGCGTGTGTGTGTGCGCGCGATATATAACGTGTCTGCGAAGCTCATCGCGCGCGCGTTTCGATTCTTCTCTCCCGTGCCTTTTTTTTTTTTTACTCTATTATTTTTTGTCAAGTATGGAATATATATCCACACTGCACTGCCGCCACCGATGAGTCGTCGTCGTCGCGTGCGGGTGGGCGCGTTGAAATGTAAAAATACGAACGAACGAACGAAAAAAAAAAATCAAAGTTTGTACGCGACGACGACGAGGACGAAGTGAAAGACTAATTATTCGGCTTCGCTAACTGCGGGTATATAATTGAAGTGAGCGAGAGCTATGAATATCGCTCGGCCGAGCGTGCGCGAACGTGTCTATGTATGCACAATACTCGCGTACACACACTGGAGCGAGCGTGACGGGTGCTGAGAGTGCGAGAGAAAGACAATAACAAAAAGGGAGAGGGAGCAGCGTGGGCAAATATTCTTTTAATCAGGAAAGTATTAAAGCTCGTCGACCTATACGCGCGATATATCGCATGCGCGCGGATATGTATTATGTATCGCGTTTTCATATATATATATATATAATCGTGGCCGCAGGGTTTCGAGTTTTTAATTGCATATTATCGTTATTGTCGCCGAGAGAGGCTTGCGATCCGGTAATTTTTTTGCTTTTTTTTTTATCTTGCGCGTCGAGCTGCGTCGCGCGATCGATGAATGCGAAATTATAAAATGCAGCGCTTTAACCGCTTATATGCGTACGTATCTCGCATCTTTTTTCGAATTATCCGTTTTTACACAGCACAGTGCGAGTATGTATTATTTTTAACGAAGCTTGCCAATGCGCTGGATGGCGAATCAATCATTAATTTCTATGACTTATACAATAATTTCAACTTTGCCACTTGCAGATTTACAAATATAAGGTACTCGCCATCTAGCGGTGGAGACTCGAAGTGCAGGTTTAAAATTGATTTAAATTTTTCCAACTGCGTTATTTACAATCAATTTAAAATGCGCTC
The DNA here is from genome assembly GCA_902732785.1 of Trichogramma evanescens. Lineage (NCBI taxonomy): Eukaryota > Metazoa > Arthropoda > Insecta > Hymenoptera > Trichogrammatidae > Trichogramma > Trichogramma evanescens. The sequence goes on along the minus strand of CACVKI010142812.1, from coordinate 15,500 downwards.
AACATTGGTTACATAATTTTCAGATAATTGCCAAAAACAAACCAATGTACGCTTTTATTTTTAAACAAAATTCTAAATCGTCATTGTGTTCGCACATTAGGTCATGCATTGTTGAGCATTTCGACCGAGCTAGCTCGAGCGTGAAAAAAAGCTCACTCAAACCTATATACTTGACATGAAACGCTCGTCGTGTGTGTATGTGCCAAGCACGAGGTGAGCAATTGGTTATACCTAAGGAGCTTTTTTCCTCGCTCGCTCGCTCGTCTGTGTTTATAAAGAATCAAGGCGCGTACACACGTACATATACGCCTGCCTCGCTCCTCACTCACACACATACACATATAGCTCAGACTCTCGAGGTGCGGGTCTTTTAATAAAAGATGTGCTCCGAGATAGCGCCATTACCCCGGATTGCATTATTCACCGGGGTTAGAGCAACTTTGTGCTTCCGCCGCCGCCGCTGCTCCCTCTCGCTCTCTCTCTCTCTCTCGTAGGCGTGTCATCGCTTTCCTCCCTTCTCCTTACATTATATAAGATATACTAGACTAGGCAGCAGCACTCAACGCCGTCGTTGCCGCCGACGCCGCCGCTCGCATCTCACTCGCAGCGAGCGGAGCTTCTGCTGCTGCTGCTGCTCAGAGCTAGCTGTATTATATGGTTAAGACGCGTACTTTTTCAAGCGCGAGAAAGTGAGCAAACTCGAAAAGCTGCCGCAGCTCCACGGCAAGCTCTTATATACGGTGTACGTGTGTGGGTGGGTGCGAGCGTGTGGGATTTAAACGAGGCGCGCGCGCACGCAAAGAGGGTAAGGAAAAGCTCGAAGCTACGTGAAATAAGGTGCGAAAATGCCGTGACGTCTTGATTCCTGCGCGCGTACGCGCTGTAAATAAAGTAAAACGAAAAATGACTCTATTATATAGCTCGCTGTAGTAGTATGGTATAATACATCTTGTACACGCAACGCTCGGCGACGATCGACGCCAAAAAGCCCGAAAACAATGAATTGACCTAATTAAGCATAATTGAAAGCGAATCACGCGTACATAATACGTACATATCGCTCGTCGTCGTCGGCTTTATATAATCGCGAAAGAAAATCTGCGTTAATTTACTCACGCACACACACGCGTATTATATTATATGTACGATCGCAGCTCGCTCGGTCATTATTTCAGCGAGTGCGAGGATGATACTCGAAGCAGCAGCGGCAGCACATGCGTCTCTTGGGATCTCTCTCTCTCTCTCTCTCTCTCTCTCTCTCTCTCACGTAGCAGAAGCATAGAACGCCGAGCTATATCTGATAACGAAATCATGGAAAACGACGCGCTCGACTACGTGCGATACCATACACTTGAATGATTTATTAGCCGCTCGCAGCGGCAGCAGCTATACGTGGCGCGGCAGCGGCTCTCGTGTAATCTTGCCGGTCAATTAACGTCACCGCGCGCAGCGTAAGGCCATAAAACTGAGGCCATTTTCGCTCTCTCTCTCTTTTGCGGTAGCATAGTTATCATAATAATGATGACGATGACGATGACGATGATAACGTTGCGACGAAATAACAAAAGGAAATTGGCGATGTGAGTTTTTCTATATATCCAACTGTAGCTACAAAAATATATGCTTTTCAATTAAATAAAACGCGTGCGGTATAGGGCATCGGGTATAAATCTATAAGGGACATCGAAACGATGTATATAAATTCGAAATCAATCAGGTCTGGTTAGAGTATCAATTACATCGGTGGGTGGCACGAGAGAAAGAAGAGAAGCAGCAGCAGGAGAAAAAAAACAACGAACGCTAGAGAGTACTCTTGCGCACTATCCGACTACCTCACTCGCTCTACTCTAGCTCTCGTATATAAAACCGAAAAAAAATGAGCGAACAGGAGAAAAACAAAAAAAACGAGCAACTTTTCTTTCTCGTCTAGTTCGCACGTTGGTGAAAAAAAAGCAGCAGCAGCAGCAGCATAGCACAGCACCAGCATACAGGGAGGGAGCTAGCTAGGTAGCAAGCTAGCTAGAGCTTGAGAGAGAGAGAGAGAGTCAAGAATAAACGGCTCAACGGAGGATTTTAACGAGATTTTCGACGTGGTTGTTCCGCAGAAGCCGCGTAACGAGCGGCATTACTCGCCCGTTGCCTACCCTCGTTAATTATCCTCCCTCTCTCTCTCTCCCTCTCCCTCCCTCTCACTCTCTTGCAAAAGCCACGCCATTACGTTATCCAGGCAGGCGCGCGCTGCTGCTGCTTCGTCGTGTATATGTATGTATACGCGCGCGGGGGAGCTATATACTCGCTCTCTCTTGAATCGGACCTCTTGCCTCTGCTGCTGCGGTTCGCCCAAATTACCTTCTCACTTTGCACACATCTACGCACATTATATACACAGACATATACGCGACTCTACTTGAGTAAGTATACGGTATTATGATATAAGTATGTACCGCGAGAAAAAGCTCGAGCTTGCAAGCACTCGTGACATCCCCCGAGCTTGCGTAAGATATAGTATATAAAAACAGCAACAAATCGCTACAAGGTACACAGAGAAAATTCTTCCCACCCCAAACATCACCGCCGCCACTTGCTGCTGCACGGAGCAAGCAAAAGATGTAGCTCCGCTTGTCACCCTCTTCTTGAATTTATATATATAAAACGTAAAGCGCGAACATAGAAAATCCACTTTTCGCATCGAAAAGCCCTCCGCTCTCTTTGGGTTTTGTCGGAGCTTTTGCGAGCTTGGCAGCCCCGCGTAGAGCTGGTCTCTCTCTCTCTTGTATAAAATCTCTCTCTCCCTTCCTCTTCTTCTTCTACGTCGTCCCCGAAAATCCCTTGCATATAACGTCAGGGTTAAAGGAACAGGCGGAAGGGTTCGTCGTAGTCGTCGTCGCTCGTGTTTTCTTGTGTACACGGATTGCGTAGTAGCTACTAGCTATATTCCCTCTTTACTCTCGCTCTATACTTAACCCGCAAAAGACAAAGTGCAAAGCTTCGCCTGAGAATCGCTCAGCTCGACTCTCTTACAATAACGTTCAAGTAGTAGTAGTAGTAGCAGAATCGAGAGAGCTTTTTCTCTCTTGACCTTTTATAAAACGTTTGATTTTTTTCTTGTCTCTCTCTCTTTACATACGCGATCTCCCAATCCCAGACAAATCGTCAGCTTCCATTATTCTAATTATTCATTATTAATCGTACACAATGTATATAGTACATATATATCTCAACCGAATTTCGTTAATTTCTCTCTCGACTCTGCCGTTTCAATTCTCTCTCTCTCCACCGCGTGAATATATACCGATCTATTTACCTTCGCGTACAAAACGGGTCTCTCTCTCTATATACTAATGATAATTGTACGCCCGCAACCAAACAAATGAAATTCTCTCTCTCTCTCTCTCTCTCTCTCTACCACCCACCCCCGTTCGCCGTTCATCCCTTAAAGGTATGTGTATATCGCTCACGTACACGTTTACAAATAGACGTAGACGTATACGGTGCGGCGGCTCTTGTACACAGTGGCGAACTTTGCTCTTCGTATCTCCTATATAGTTATACACTTTAACCCCCGGCTGCTGCGTGAGTAGATGCGTCTCTAGTCGTCGATCTTGCTCGTCCCCCCGAAAACTTCCCGAGTCGACTACTATGCGGCTGGCAGAGAGAGAGAGAGAGAGCGAATGTCTCTTTCTCTTGCGCGCGCCTCGATTATAAAGTTATGTGCCAAGTTGCCGGAGAGACAGAGAGGCAGCTTCGCAGCGACGTCTTCTTCTTCGCTCTTCTTCTTCGTTCTTCTGACAACAAACAACGAGAGTATTCGAGGGCGAGACAAAGGGAGATAAAGCGTGTATATATATAAAATAGCTGCTCGCCCGGGCTGTTATTATGATGACGACGTTTAAAAAGCTCACCTCTCGAGCCGTTAAAGTTTGTTCGAAGCTCCGAGCTGCGGCTGCGTGTATTATGTAGAATACGTGTGAATTACAGCGTCAAGTTTTAACGACGGAAGACGACTGCTGCCGAATATAAGAAGTGCGTAACGAACTCGTTCGAGAGGATCCATTGTGTCGCTCGTCAGAGGAATGAAAATTACTCGGCAGCTTTTATCGTATTCGGGTGCAGGTTGAATTTATGCCTTTTGAAATGTAACGTTGATTTTCGATGGAACTCGACGCGATCTGTCGTACGATTTTCGAGAAAGTAAATTACCATTCACCGAGCGAAAATCATGATTTATCTGAAGGTACCAAGAGAGGGTGCAAATTGGTGGTTTGTATCGTGTACCGAAAATTCGTAACGCCAATAACCGTCGACGATAACATACCCATTTGTAATACACGAAATTCATACGCGGGTAGTACAGAGCCTCGATCGGGGAATTTACCCTCGAGTTCATACGCGCGGGTAACGAAGAGCTCTACATTTTCCGGTATCGTTCGAGGCTTTAGCCCGAGCGAGTCCCACATGGTAATCTACCCTTAGCGAGCACGGGTACAAGGGGGACGTGGATAAAAGGGAAATTGACGCACGGCTACGATTATGCGGTCGGGAATATATCCTGCAGATCGAGCCACCCGTATATAATATCGTCGGCTCGCTGCATTATTCAAAGCACATGGTATTCTATGAATAAGCAAATATTTGCTTTTATCCTTTTTTGAACGATTCAAAGAACGATTCAAATTCGTATATAATGAAACTTTGTACCAAGGGTATGCATTACTCATACCAACCCTATTCGTAGGATCGCATTGCAAACGCAATCATCATCATTCGAAACGAAATCATCGAGGTGTGCGTAATAATGAAAAAGAGAGAGATCTGTTTTTCACCGAAAAAAAACACTCGAATTTCATATTTTGCAGCCTTTCGCTAAAGAGAAATACATACACGATGATGATGCATCGAAGCGCGGCGAGGCCTATACACACACAAGCGCGCGCACGTGAAATATAGCCAATGATAAAAAGAAACCGTTGCTCCTATGTACAGAAGGAGCAAGTACAAAACACGCAGCGGCATACACCCCGACAAAAGCGCGCCCTTTGATCTGTTTACACCCAGGTCGCTTTGGACAATTCCGCGGCGCGCAATAAAAAGACACCGAAAGAGCTAAAAGAGAGCGAAAAAGTAAAAAATCGATGCTTTTTTCATTTCTCTTGGCGCGCCGCTAGGCCATAAAGGCAATATAGCCCTAGCATCGAGTGTGTGTGTGTGTGTGTTTGCGACGTACGCAGGGTGAGCGCGATTCTCCTCTTGTGCGTGTGTTTGTGTGTCCATTACCGCGATGATGCCTTTCTCTCTCATCTCTCGCCCCGCGTGTATTGGTAGTGCTCGTCTCGCGACGGGGGTAAAGAATTTAGTATCGCGCTACGAGGCGCGTACCGTTCACTCGAGGTCTCGGAGCGAGTGTAAAATTAAATGGACGCCGAAATTACGTATAAACGGTGGTCGGGTATAATGCAAATGAGACGACGACGACAGTTGCAGCGTATCTCTCTCTCTTTTCTCTCTCGTTTGGCTTGCGCGTAAACGCAGAGTGTTTATTGCGCACTGATAACAAACTACGTATGCAACATTTTGTATATGTACTAATTGGAAATTTTTTTGCCACTTGCAGATTCGCAACACTCCATCTGTTGATGGAATCAACAAGCTCACCATCGAAATAAGACACCTTTGATTATGATAAATTTTGTGACAATACAAAACAACCAAGAAAAACTGTTGTAACATCTGTTGCAAAAATAATAATGTTGAAAAAAATTCAAAAAATTCAACAAAATTTCATGTTATTAAAAATACTTCAATTACAAATCGGATACACAGCTTTTTTTTATTAAATTTTCGAACCATTGTAAAGCCGAGCCAAAAAAGTTGTTCATTCATTTATATAGAAAAAAAAAGTTGAAAGCAGGAAGGAGAGGGACCGCAGGACGAGCCAATTTATAATATAGTTCCTCGCTTCGTGCGATCATTTTATCAGTCAAGCCATTTTCTTTTGTTTACTAACACACGCAGCTTCTCCATATAATTTTCACTCTGTCTAAGACAAATTCGGGCATGGACCTCTCGGCATCACGAGCTTGCACAAAACAAAGCTAATATTATGTTACAAAAATTAAGCACTTTTAACATGATCTTAAACTTGATTGTTTTCAACTTTTAAACCAGTATTTACCTCTTAAAATGCGATAATATCATCTTTAAACTTACACCACCAGATGACAAGAATCTCAATATCTGTAAATCTGCAAGTGGCAAAGTAAAAATATTTATATGTAAGTCTCAGCGCGATACACGGTGTATTGCGCATATTGCTTAGATTTGATTTTAATGGTTTGCGTGAAAAGACGTCGAAAAAAATTATATTCTTTTAGTTATTATACGACCAGCTCTAATGGTCTTTTCATGCCCTAGAAACCTTTTAGTTGGCTATAACTCTGAGACTCTACCACTAGATGGCGAGTACTTTTATATCTGTAAATCTGCAAGTTGCAAAGTCAAGATAAATGTATAAGTCAAATCACTTGAAAAAATACGGTTCTTGATTTGACTTTGCAAAACGTTGAGAATTTTCAGCAGGATGCGAACCAAAAACAAATGAGGGCACACGCCATCGAGTAAATTAAATGTGTCTTCGATACACACATTTTTATATACGCTGGTTGTACACGAGGCATGTAATAAAGGAAGACATCGATAGGCCATTCGCAGCTAGGTGACTTTTTATACATACATATCCGTTGGCAGCTATCGCCGGAGCCAAAACAGGACAGCCCAACGAGAGAAATCCAGTCAACTTCTCCTTATCTTATCTCTCAGTTGTCGTATATACGTATACGTAATTCTCTCTCTCTCTCACTCTCTTGGGTACCATATCGACGTGCTAAACCACGTATACGAGGTGCTATCCTACGTATATAGCTCTCGAAGAGGGGGTTAAGGCTCTCTCTCTCTCTATTCTGTATACTATAGCGGAGCTTTAAGGCAAGAAAAACTCAGCGCGCGAGGTGACAGGTCAAACGAATTTATAGGCCTCTTACAAGCCCCGGGACTCGAGGAGAGAAGTCGTGAGAGCTCTAGATACGTCGAGGCTATATTACGTGTGTGTTTGTGTGTGTGTATACGCGTTGAGCTTCGCGCGCGCCGAGTTTGTGTACGGCTATACAAGGGATTGGTCTTTATATACGTATACCAGCACCGCCGTATACGATACACCGTGCGCAAGAGTCAAGACAGAGATAGAGAGAAATAGAGGAGATGGGGTTGGAGGATCATTCTGTTCTGCCGCAGAAAAGAAAGCAAAGAAAATCGTAAAAAACTTTATGTAACCCTCTTTTCGCTGTGTATATCTGTAGCGGATCAGCGCGAAGATTGTCTCTCTCTCTCTCTCTCTCTCTCTCTTTCGGCGTGTGTTTGTTAGACTCGACGACGACGACTCAAGACGACAACGACGCGACGTGAACTGCTGTGTGCTACGGAATGGGGGATCGTCGGTAGGTAGGTAGCTGTTATATATATACAGCTGTGGGGGAAAATGGAAGGATTTGCGAGGCATATTCCTCCCGATTCGTTCTAATTTAAGCTGCGAAGCTCCGAGGAAGGGAGGACCGCTGCTGATGCTCACGTTGAAGGCGAACAGCTTGTCCAACACCAGTCGTCGCTGTCGTCGTCGCTACATATATATAATACGTCTCGATCCTGCACCGAGGAGATCGAGCTTTTTTTTCTTCTTCCTTTTTTTTTTTTTCATCATTCGCCGCTCGAGGGCTGTTCCCTCTATACCGGTAAAATTGCTGCTGCAGGAGGATGAGGGCACGGTAGTATTTTCCTACGCGTTGCTGCTGCTGCCCGCGCGCGCCAAGCAGATTTGATTTATTAAACTACTCTTGTATAACGCGCTGTTTGCTGCTACTGCTGCTTCTTGAATGATGAAGATTTACGCGCTGTAAAAGTTGCGCGTTATGTATAGCTATATATATACGTACAAGGGATGAAATATCAGCAAACTCGACGGCGGCGGCAACAACAACAACCACGATGTTATAGCGCCCGGAAGAAGAGAAGCGCAACGACGAATAAGATGACGATGATGATTCTTCAATTGAACCCTATTTTTTTTCACTTTTCAGGTAATTCTAAACGCACCGCCGCAGCATCCCTTTTCATTAACTTTCTCAAGTACGGCTGATCGAGCTTTAATAATATAAATATAATAAAATAGCCGAGATCGCTCGTATAGTCGTTTACTCGAGTTACCAAAAACGCGCCGCCACGCGCAAATCGATATAGCTATTATACATATTTTCTTATAATAAATGGAAGCAGTGGGGGTCTACTGCCTCCAAAAAACTTCTGGCTACTTACCTCGCGCGCACCGCGTCTGTTACATAAAACGGACGGTACAGTATTTTATATACACAATCGAGGTAAAAAGCCCGCAGCAGCAGCAGCGGCGGAGCGTGGATATATATAGAAATAAAGAAGAAAACAGACCTGCTGCGGCCTGACTGCCCAGCGGTGTATATACTATGTAATACATTGTGTGTGTGTAGCTGCGTGTCTTTATAGCTATAGACATCGAGAGAGAAGAGGCGCGCACTGATTGCGAACTAGCCGCATCAAAGGTCATTCTCGACTCGGTGGTTGGTTGTGTGTATATTATACGCTGCCCGCTTGTGTCTATATGTGTGTTTGTGTGCGCCTGTGTCTAGATGATCGAGCGTTAATGGATAGCCCATTGAAACGTGCACTAACCCCCGTGTATAGATATATAGAAAGGGTGGGTTTGTCTGAGCTGTAGCTCTCGAGTCTCGACACCAGTAGTAGCAGTAGATGCTACTGTCCAAGCGAGTCGCTATTCTGTTGATTGAAAATTTTGCGGCTGTATAGACCCACTACTGCTGTTGTTGCTGCTGCTACTGCTGATGCTCGTGGCTTTTTGCGAATTAAACGCCCGCAAGAATAGGACTCGCTTATATACCCCCTACTGCTCTGTAATGGCAATACACCCAAAAGTATGACCAGTACTTAACATCTTGATGATTTTCTGTTTTTTTTCTTTCTCAGTCTTCTTTGCGCTCGTCTGTTTGTATAAGTTACGTATACAGTATACACTCGGACCCTTTATATAAATTTTCGTATATAACTTTGAGCTCTCTCAGAGAGATAGTAAGAGTAAGAGAAGTTAAGCGAAGCGCTTGGAATGAATTAAAGGCTAAGTAAGTATATATAATACGACGTAAACTTCGTTTCTACATTTAAGATCCTGCTGCTGCTACTACCTTGCGCGAGAGGCGGCTCCCTGGAATAATAAGAGGGGGTCCTCTACCTTCTTCCCTTGAGCGAGTTCATTGCAGCAGCAGCAGCAGTTAGCTCGAGCTACTATCTGCTAATTCGCTCCGGTGTATGTATAGTGCGCCGCACAGCCCTTATCTCTCTCGCTCTCGTTCCTCGACTTTTCAAAGCCAAAAACCCGCATCACGGAACGTTACGTCAATGAGCTAGCTCTATGTGTATATACTCGAGTTTAACAGTTTTAACATTATACACGTTATACACTATAAAACGCAGCTTGAATTCCGGCGCGAGGGTGGGCGAGGGTAATAGATGGATAGAGATAATTTTCGCGAGGAAAAGAGAAGTGGCAATTTAATAATACGCGCGCGAGCTTGCAAGCAGTTGATGAGATTTTACGCTAATGATCTTGCGCGTAATAATGATATCGCGAGTGGAGACTTTTATAAAATGGAAACATTTTTCAGGGAGCATAAACTATGATTCCGTTCACGATGAATTTTGAAAGTCGCACTCGATGCCGTCTACCCAAATTCAATGACCAATAATATAACTGACTAAAAAAATTTAAAAAAATTAGAAATTTACCTAATAAAATTATCTACGCGACTGTCGTAATTATTTTACTAGTCTCTGTAACTCTAATAACTAATCGAAGTTAATTTTTAACATCGTGTAGTATCATGCACTGGTATTAGTGTGGATTTCGAGATATATGTTGTGTGTAAATGTTACTCCGCATATATCGTAAGTTAGAGTATACAAATTTTGCGCATGGATGAATGGCATTTTCATTACAACTTCGGTGTAGCTGAATGCCTTTGTGTATCACAGTACATTACAGTAAGTTGAGGGTAGAGGGGGAAAGATCCGCCGAGAAGTTATCGCAAACCCGAGGTCTTCTCGCAAATAACCATGAGTAGTGCGTTCAGTCGCTATCGAGGAGCGAAATTCCTGCTGCAGTAAGTAAAGCAAGTGTTTATAAATTCGTGAAATCAAGGTTAAGAGTTGGCGTTTAACCTCAAATATTTTCTCAGTTGACATCGTGAAAATTCACAGTGTATTTACATAGAATCAAGCGAGTAATGGAAAGTAGAGAAGACATAGTTAGGTAAAACATTTTTTTTGCGTGTCATATTTTTTTTAAGCGATTGCTTAATCAAATTTTCTTGTTCTTCAGGGTAAAGGAGGAACCTAACGATACTTGGACAGATGCAGAACACGGTTATAGTATCGGTTCGCTGAACGCTTGCGAAGCCAAAAACTTTCAATCATTTACGGTACATAAACCATCGGTGAGTTGGTGATTTGAATTACGTTCTAATTTATTCGAGTATCAAAGGTTATTGCAAACTTTTCATTTCAGGCAACTTACATGAACGAGGTTATGGCGTTACAGAAAAATTTAGATGAACAAATATTCATTGATGTAGAGTGCAAAGATTTTAAACCTGAACTGACGTTTCCAACGACAAACATCTGTAAAATTGAGGGTCAAAGTTATCCATCTGTAGTGAAAGTTGAAAAGGAAATTGAGAACAATCTTCAGAATGATAAAGAAGTGATAATTTTAATAAAGAAAGGATTCGATTATAAAAATAATTGTCAGTTTCAAGAAAAATCTCCATCGGAGATTGACAAATATGCCATTTACCGGCAGTCGTTCGCATACAAAAGTAACCTGGAAAATCACGTAAATGCAAAACATGATCAAAATAAACTCTTTGGGTGTGAAATTTGTCATAAATTATTTGGACAAAAAGAAAACCTGAAAAGGCACATAACTAGTGTACATGATCGAATCAAACCCTTTGAATGTGATATTTGTCATAAATTATTTGGACAAAAAGGTAATCTCAAAAATCACATAAATACAGTGCATCATCGGATCAAACCCTTTAAATGTGAGATTTGTTACAAATCATTTGGACAAAAGGCTTATCTTAACACTCACACAAGGACAGTACATAATCGGATTAAACCCTTCGAATGTGGTATTTGTCAGAAATCATTTGGATACCGAAACGATGTCAAAAAGCACATGATGTCAGTACATGATCGAAAAAGACCTTTTGAATGTGATATTTGTCACAAATCATTTGGATACCAGAATGAGCTTAAAAAGCACATAAATCCAGTACATAATCATAGCAAACCCTTCGAGTGTGACATCTGTCATAAATCATTTGGGCAAAAAAGTACGCTCAAATATCACATAAATGTGTTACATAATGGTAGCAAACCTTTTGAATGTGATATTTGTCACAAATCATTTGTACGAGAATCGGTCCTCAAAACGCACAAAAGTCTAATGCATAAGAGAAACAAACTCTTTGAATGTAAAATTTGTCACAAACCATTTGAAGATAAAAGTAATTTCAACAGACACATGTATACGATGCATGATCGTCCTGAACCCGTTGAATGTGTAATTTGTCACAGGTCATTTTCAAGCAAGAGTTATCTTAACCAACATACAAGAATATTACATGATGGTATCAAATCTTTCGAATGTGACATTTGTCACAAATCGTTCGGATACAAGAGTCACCTTAATTCTCACATCAGTGTAGTACACAATCGTATCAAACCCTTCGAATGTGATATTTGTCACAAATCATTTGGAGATAAAAGTAATCTCAAAAAACACATAAATACAGTACATAATCGGAACAAACCCTTCGAATGGGATATTTGTCGTGAATAATTTGGATACCAGAATAACCTCAAAAGGCATATTATGACAGAACATTATCTTAGAAAAAAAACGTGAGAGATATTTGGAGAGTTTTGGACACGATGAAAACTTCTACACTCACATCTAAACTCTACGTAATTTTGAAAATCATTCAAATCAATATTAAGCTTCAATTTGTAAAAAACAATAAAATATTTCAAACTGTACTAGTTTATTCGATTTGTTATTCATGGTGTTAATATTAAACCTATCCTTCAACATCGCAATCATCGCTCCTTAAAACTTTCCCCGAGTACCTGCTCCTTACTCACTTGTCTTGCATGTAAAAATCCTGGCAATAATTATTCATCAACATGTTTCCACAACTGATTTTCTTAAACACAGCAAATGCAATCGTCGATAAAAAATATGATTGAGAGTTGAATTATTTTGTAATTATCGTTTGACTCCGATCGACTGCCTTAGTGGTTTGTAGACACCTTCAAATCGAAAAATAGTTGTTTTTTTTGAATTTATGCTTTTATAGAATGACTTGATAATGATTAAATAATTTGAAATTTCTTACTCCACGTATCGTGTACTTATAATGAATAAAAAAATCGATAATCGCGTTTCAAATTTATTTCTTTTGGTAGCGAAAATATACAAGATTATTGTTATATAATGTGATATATAACATGATATAAATACACAAAATTATATGTATGTTTGTGAGCAGTTTTGTCGCCTCTTCGAATCGTATAGCTATGGGGTCAAGTCGTAGAGCGACAGTCTCTCGCGGACTCCTCGTTGTCTCGTTCCATTTTTCTGGCGATCCGCTGAAGCTTCTCGAACAAAATTCACTTTTAGAAAAAAATGTCACAATTCTTAGGCAGTCGCTACGGTCCATCTCTCTAATTGTTCTCTTTTGTTTCCATTAAATTCGAATTTTCGTCCGGGTAGATACGCATGGCCTTCTCCACGGAGTCCCGGACCATAGTCTTGATTTCTTTGGGCAGGAAAATGTCGTAGAGGGCAATAATTCGGCCCTTCCATCCTTTGGTTAAAGTATCAATTTGATCGATGAGAGCGTAACGCTCTTCTTTTACCTCCCAATTGACTTGTTCTCGTAATTTCATTAGCTCCAATTTTTTTAAAGAATCTCCACGATATTCATCGAATATTTCGTCGTATTTGCCAAAGTAAGTTTGGCAATAAGCTGCAGAAATAGCTTCATAATAATCGGACATTTTACCACGCGCTTGTATACACAACGCTAAATGTGTAAAAGATATTTTTCAGTTTCATCAGATTTTTCACGGAAATCACTTGCCGCTGTCGATACGATCTTTCTCGTCTTTCTTTTTTTTTAATTATATTTTCGCCCTTTAACTGCTCACACTGCGGCATCGTAACGAGTACCGACTATACGCATGCAACACGACGTGGATAAATGAAAAACGTGGGCGAGGGGCTGCGAGAGATGCGAGAAATTTTGGACCGTTTTGCTTTCACGAAGTCACCGCGTTACGCTGACTACTGTGCTTGACTACTCTTACGCCTCTCGTGTTTGGATTGACGTGATTTCAGCAGAGATCGGTAACGATCCCAAAATGTGCGCGCGATTTTTCCTATAGTGAGATAATTGTCTAACTGTGTGAGAATAATTTTGAATTTACTCATTCAAATTATACATAAATTATGCAACAGTAAATAATGTTGGAAATGGCAAAACACTGCAAACATTTTTGTCGTCACAAGCTGGAAAATAATATACAGAGGAGTCAGTCCCTCATGTAAAAAAGGTACACTGGGTCCGCAATAGTGGCACTTGTTAGTTATTAGCATTTGAATGCAGTGATACATTTATACCTTAAAAGTCAGAATCAGCGTGTCTGGAACGAAGATCAAAGCACTCAGAAGCAAAAACCAATCTGTATAAGGGACGAGGCTGGTTTAAGAGAGATTATACATAATTTTTTTTTTTAATCGTCGATGACGACCATTTACTGCGGTGACACGATTAAGGACTGTTATCACTTTTCAAGAAGAGGTGCATACTTGATGCGCATATTTCGTTTTTCGAGTGTGACAAATATATTTTATGACAAACAAGATTAATTTTACAGTAGAAATGCTGATTCCAGGGAGGATATATCATCGAATAGGCGCGCTTCGATAAAGAACAAGAAAAAAAAGAAGGGAAAATAAATGAAGTAGCAAAGTACACCCATAAGATCGTTCCTATACAGGTGTAGTGTTATTTCGAAGAGAATAAACAAGCGCCACCCGTATAGGTATGTAATCTATATACAATAGCTCACAAACAACGACAAAATTAATTGGCTGGAAAAGCGCGTGTATATGTGTATAGGCAAAGCGAGTGTCGTATTTATCCAGCAGCCTTATTATTGCTCTCTCTCTCTCTCGTTTTATGTCTTTCTCGCTCTCGCACTCTTACACGCGCGAGTGCGCATTTAATACGACTCCCGAGTGGCTTCCTACGCTATATACCACCATTACTACTACTGCTCCCTATCAGCGACGGTAAACTGCATACATACGTACGTACACACCCACGCACACACATAGGGAAGGTATGCAGCGCGACTGTTAATCGATGATAAATGCCCGAGTCTTGCAGTAGTATATAAGTAGATGCAGTGCCGCCGCATGTGCAGCTATATACACAGCCGCGCCGCAGGCAACGCAGAGCGAGAACGAGAGAGCGAGAGAGAGAGAGAGAAACCAAGTGCGTATTGCACTTCATTAAGGATAAGGTACAAATACAAACAGGCGGTGCGTATGTACGTATGGTTATAGCGAGGGGGATGCTCGAGTGCGCTATGTGTAGAGTATCCGTAAGGGGGAGACTTTGTGCGTCGTGATTTTCATATACTCGACCGCGCGCAGCCGTGCCAGAGCTATAAAGGCTGCTGCTGCTGCTGAGTGCTTACCGCTGAAATGAGAAGCAGCTCGGCGCGCGCGCGCCCATTGTAATAAAGCGATGTGTGATAACGCGCGGCGGCTCATTCGTATAGCTGGCGTTCATGCGGACGAATAAAAGACGAAGAGTCGATGCACTCCGTTTTCTATTTCTTTTTTAACTCTACGGTTTTGTTTTGTTTTATCTTCTCGACTTGTTGTATAAATGGTCAAGAGTACGCACGTACGTTGAGTAGGTGTAATCGATAAAACTATCGATGATTATCGAAACTTTTTTACTATTAATTTTAGAAGAATTACTATCAATCAATTATTGAGAACAATTTTATTCTCGAAATCAAATCGGTCGTGTGACGCTGTACCTTCTTACCTAGATTCCTACACAGACGAGACCTAAAGTGCAGGATCATTTTTTTTATTTTTTAAAACCGCGATTGTTTTTTATGAAACTGATGGAAAACTCGCGAAAAATTATTTCTACATTACCTATAATTGAATAGAAGCATCTATACGATGATATCATTATTCAATCGTAATATTAGTTAAATTTCTAATTAAATTATTGTACACCGAACGAAAAATATAG